>BGNK01001384.1:40101-98556 GCA_003297005.1 Symbiodinium sp. clade A Y106 | reverse complement strand
CCCAAAATCCTAAATTCAAAATCGTAAACCCTAAATCCTAAATCCTAAAGGCCCCCGGGAACGGCCCGAACCCAAAATCCTAAATCCAAAATCGTAAACCCTAAATCCTAAATCCTAAAACCCTAAATTCTAAATCCTACACTAAACCCTAATTGTTAAATCCTATAAATCAAAACGAATTTTGCCATGTTAAATTCTGTTCGTAAAATGCGTGTTTTCGACTAGGCCCGTGGCCCATCTCGGGGTCCTCCCCATATTGGTTTAAATCCTAAATCCGAAAGGCCACCGGGAACGGCCCGAACCCAAAATCCAAAATCGTAAACCCTGAATCCTAAATCCTAAGGGCCGCCGGGAACGGCCCGAACCCAAAATCCTAAATTCAAAATCGTAAACCCTAAATCCTAAATCCTAAAGGCCCCCGGGAACGGCCCGAACCCAAAATCCTAAATCCAAAATCGTAAACCCTAAATCCTAAATCCTAAAGGCCACCGGGGACGGCCCGAACCCAAAATCCTAAATCCAAACTCGTAAACCCTACATCCTAAATCCTAAAGGTCCCCGGGAACGGCCCGAACCCAAAATCCTAAATCCAAAATCGTCCGGGGGGGGGCCTTGGGACAACCGTCCCGAGGGGGCCCCGGGACAATCAGATTTTGCATATTAGAAGCAGCACAACCACTTTGAATGAGGTTTTCAGTCAGCAAAATTCTTCGAATAGTCAAGAGACAACTTAGGATTTAGGATCTAGGATTAGGATTTCGGATTAGGATTTAGGATTTAGGATTTAGGATCCTAAAGGGTCTGGGGTTGAAGTTTACAGGTCTACTATTAGGAGCAGTCGTCATTGGTGATTGCCGAGAAATGAGAGGCTGCAGAGGCTTCACCCTCTGCAGTGTACGCCTANGTCATTGGTGATTGCCGAGAAATGAGAGGCTGCAGAGGCTTCACCCTCTGCAGTGTACGCCTAT
The DNA here is from genome assembly GCA_003297005.1 of Symbiodinium sp. clade A Y106. NCBI lineage: Eukaryota > Dinophyceae > Suessiales > Symbiodiniaceae > Symbiodinium > Symbiodinium sp. clade A. The sequence goes on along the minus strand of BGNK01001384.1, from coordinate 97,588 downwards.
GCGGCTCTCTGATCGATCGCGGGCCGCTTCGCGACTAGGTCGCGCTCGCGGCCTACACTTTAGGGTTTAGGGTTTAGGGTCTTGGGTTTAGGGTTTAGCGTTTAAAGGGTTTAGGGTTTTGGGTTTTGGGGTTAGGGTTTAGGGTTTAGGGTTTTGGGGTTAGGAAGTTTAGGGTTTAGGGTTTTGGGTTAGGGTTTGGCAGGCCGTTCCGGGTTCTGCAGAATTTTCCCTCGAGCCGTAAACCCCAGGTCAAGGTTTATCAAGGATTTCGACTGTCTAGGAGTACCTCTCTCTCAAAGGCCTCAAGAAGCCACATGCACAAGTGGTAAACCTTTGTAGCACCTTTGTAAACGCTGGAGAGGCAGTGTTTACCCTTATAAACTGGCACCCGTATCACGACTACCCTCTACGAGTACTGTCAACCCTCAAACTTTCAAAGCCTACACCCTGGACCCCGAAAAGCCTTCAACTATACATTGCTTATCTGCGCATGAACCTTCCATCACCAGTTCGGCTACGACGGACGCCTGAATAACTTGAAATAGTATCCCCTCATAGTCCCTATGTAGTATCGAATGCCAAAAACCCACTCAGTCTAATTACTACGGCCCGCTTCGTAAACCGTACAAAAAACTCAGAGATCTTATGAACACCCGACAAAAACAGTAAAACAGTGAAACCCTGTTCCATTCGTTGAGGGCGCTTCTTCTAGAACCCTTCTAGAGCGATTAACCTGAACGCTTTATTAAAAGCATCTTAAAGCTTCCTCCCAGCATTGAAGAAAGAGCAGGCCCTGTTCTAATTGTTGAGGCCCACATAGATATCCGCCAAGCACTACAGGGACCCAAACTGTCCAGGTAGAATTCCCCCAAATTCCTATAGTAATTCCACCGAAACTCGACAGTAATCCTTATGTCGCATCTGTTTCCCCAAGGGTCCAAGTACCTAATAATCATATACTCTCCAAAATCCTAACCTACATAACTTATCCTAAAACCGAGTACCTAATTATTGGGTACTTTGGACCCTTGGGGTTTGTTTAGGCCCGAGCCTGGGTGCACCATGGCATCGGGTGGCGGAGGCTGCGTTGCTTCACCCCTCGGCTTTCTCGAAAGCTGAAACGTTTTCTATACTGGTTCGAGTTACTTACCTTTGGGGTTAGTTTAAGGGTCCCTTTAAAGGGATCTATAGGGATAAGGGTTTAGGGTTTAGGGATGTTTACCTTTGGTTAGTAGGGAATGGAGGAATGGGGTACAATTATAACTACTATTACTGCCATTCTTCCATTCCCTGCTAACCAAAGGTAGGATAAAGGTAGCAAAGGGGTTCTAGAAGGGTTGTGCAACTGTAGTGCACGCTTTCCTTACGCGTCAGTTCAGGGTTATACCTCAAACCCTAAACCCTAAGCCGCAATGATTGTAACAGGCATCCTACTGTGATGGCGTTCGAAGAAGGAGCTTTCTCAGTCATTGGTTTAGATGAATGGTGACGTATGCCGTATGCCCAGGTATGCTGGGCAAAATCTTGGTATCCTTGCTCACGAGCTTCCCAGGACGAACGTCCCTAAAACGAAACCTTAAATTCTAAGCCTTTATAAAAATCCTAAATTGAAAAAACCCCGGTCCCAATGCCTTTAGACCTAGTCATAACCGAAACCCTAAACCCAACCGAGAAGCATTCAAGTCGTAAGCCCAAAACCCCCGCGACCGGACCTGCAGGCCTAAGCCCTCAACCGAGAATTCAGGGTTCAGGGTTTGGGGTGGCAAACCCTAGTACCGCACACCCTGAGCCCTGAACCCTAAGCCTTAAACCTGTACCTGAGGCCGTAAGGCCAAGCAGGCCCTGAATTCCCAGAAGCCTTTGTAACCCGAGGCACTCGGAGCATCGAAACCCTACACCCTAAACCCTGAACCCTAAACCCTAAACCCTACACCCTAAACACTAAACCTTAAGGGATCCCCAGAGTCGGGCTTCGGGTTTCGGTAGCCCTTATGCCATTTCAACCCTATACCTGCCCAAAGTCTCTCAAACCCTGGCCTTTCCACCGGAAGCCCTCAAACCCCAAGCCCTCAAATTTGTTATGGAACCTAAAGAGAGCCCGTAAAGAATCCCTTTAAGCACCCCTAGAGCCCTAAGACTCTTAAATACCTCAGCCAGCGGAGGTCTTCAGCGCACTGACCTTCAGCCGGTGCCTGGGGGGAGCCGTGTTCGGGGGTTTAGGGGCTAAGGGTTTCAGGAATTTGGGTGTAGGGTTTAGGGGTTTCGGGTCTGGGCTTAGGGGTGAATCAGTTTCAGGGGTGGAGAGTTGGGGGTTTAAAGTTTAGGGTTTCAGGGTTTCCTTAAAGGGATCTACAAGGCTTCCTATAAGGGTTCTATAAAGGGGTTTAAAGTTTAGGGTTTCAGGGTTTGTGGCTTCTGAGGTGTAGGGTTCTATACAGCTCAAGGGCACTAAGGTGGTTCTGCTAGACGACCAGGGCTTCGACGAAGACCAAAACGACCAGCACCAACCGCCAGGGTTTAGGGTTTAGGGTTTAGGGAGCTTCAGAGCGTGGGCGGACTTGCTGGCTGACACTAAGAGCCCAGCTGCAAAAAGGGTTTAGGGTTTACCAGGATCAATACCACCACAATCACCACAGCCTCCCGCAAACGACACCTTCAGGGAACCAGCAAGTTGGAGGCAGGACTGGAGGAAGGCACAGTCGAATGTCCCTATATCTAACTGTGGATGAAATTTCTAACCTACCGATGCAACAGAGGATTAAATCAAAGTTTAAGCCAGCCTCTCTGGTACAGCCAAATGCATAAAGTGAGGATTCAAAAGTTAGAACTGATGTCTCCGGCTGCCGCGGCCCAGCCCACGCACAGCAATGGGTTTAACTCGCACCTGATCCCTGTTGGGATTCGAAAAATCATCCTCATCCAAACTTATTGCAGAACCCGTGTGGAAGCCGGGAAGGGTGTCTGTGAAGCCGCTTGCAGAACAGGCTGGAGGCAAGCGTGATCACCGTCAACGCGGCCGTGGCTACCTGCGGAAAGGCACACAGGGGTTAAGTATAGGATTTGGGAGTTTCCGAAAATAGAGGACCCTAATATAGTATCCTAAATAGTAGGATCCTTATTATAAGGACACCAAAATAGGGTACCCCTAATTTTCGGAAACTGCCATTTAGGGTTTGGGGTTTGGTATAGCTAGCCTTGAGACTTCGGTTAGGGCTTTGAGGCTTCTTTCAGGGATCAATAAGGGGTTGCATTACCGGTTCCTTTCAAACAGCCTGGATGACGAGAGTGGGGTTTTGGGCGCATATGCGTGTATGGTTATAGTAAGGAGCCTCAAGAATAGCTGGTACAGCTGATTGTTCAGGCACCTTCAGTAGGCTTTACGCTTTACGCTTTTGCAGCCCATCAGGGGCGCAAGGATGTTTTGAGATTCCTTCTGAGGGCTTCCTTTAAGGGTTCTGTAGAACAGCCCGATCGTTCAGAAAGGGCATAGGATGCTACATTGGGGGCATATGATGGTTTCTGGCAAGGTCCTTTTGACTCTTCGTGTTCAGTAGTCGTGTTGCAGTAGCCGAGCCGTAAGCCCTAATATAGGGACCTCAACAATTAGAATAAGGTTTTGGGGCATATTGTACTGCAACTATAACAAGGAACCCCAAAAATAGTATTGGTAATTATTGAGGCCCCTATAATTACCAAGCCCGCCAGGCACTTCGATGGAACGTCGGAGTCTGGCTTTTGCAGAGCATGCCCTGCGCTGCGCTCGAGCCGAATGTCATCAGCACCTTCGTCTGAAGCCCCCGCCGTAAACACGAGAATCTGAAGGACCGTTGTCTTCTAGGGGCAAGGGGTTTAGACATTGTGGATAGGTGGGTGAGCTTCTTGTCCTTCCTCTCCTTGCTAGTCTCAGTATTATTGTAGCCTTCCTGCAAAATCTAAACCCTAAACCTATTCTGAACCCTATACCCTAAACTGCTACTGTTCTGACTGCCGCCAGAGAAGGCTTCAATTCGAGCATCAGCGCCTGCGAGAGGGGTGGGAATTGGCCGCGAGCTGTTCACCTCCTCAGGGATATGGCTGCAAGGCTGGAGAATAATCTTTATATACAATATAGTTACTTATAGCTATATGAGGCCCTTAACCCTATTATAGACTGTCACTGGTTGGGGGCAGTACCCAGCTGCAAGGCATATTGCACCAACCACTGCCTCCTTCAACAGCAGCATGAGCACTGCTGAAGCTTGGTGGAAGTTTGTAAAGTTCAGGGATCAGGGATCCCTGATCGTGCCTTTGTAGTTGCACATTTCACTCTCCAGCTCCTCCTCGCCCCAAAAAACCTTACGTATTCTAATTATCAAGGCCACTGTAGCTATAGTATGGGTTTAGCATCTTGCATCTTCGGAGTATAACATGCCACGAAACCCAGCTCTAGTTATTGCGGTCTTAGTTTGCTTGCTGATCGTATTGCTGAGGGTTCCCTGATAGATCCAGACCCTAGTGCAAGTATTGAGGCCCATGCAGTACTGCATTCCCAGAACATAGAGACCAGTGCCCGAAGATGACCAATACGAGAAGATCCCTTTCTATGCTTAATGTCTGAAAATGCATAACTGTATACCCTGAAACCTATCTGAACCCGCAGGGCCTTATTATGCTTTCCTTATACAATGTACACTTAAAAAGGTAGGCTGCTTGGGGCGCAGGTATTCGTTAAGCAGGGGGATTTATGCCCCAAGCAAGGATCCGCTCCCCCAAGCCCTGCAGGTTTAGGGTTTAGGGCTCAGGATTTCGGGTGTAGGGTTTAGGGTTTAGGGTGGCCGGGCGAAAGTTTGGGATTTAGGGTTAGGCTCAATACTTAATACTTAAGATGCCTCGTTCCAGGTAGATGCAACTCCATGAATAGATTCTCCATTAAGTCACATTCTCCTTTTAAGTAGGGCCCCGAACCTCATAAGACCCCAAATCCTAATCTTTCCTAAACCCTAAATCCTAAACCCCTAAACCCCTAAAGCCCCAAATCCTGATCTTTCCTAAGCCCTATTTCCCAAACCCCTAGACCCCTAAAGCCCCAAATCCTCAGCTGCCCTAAACCCTAAATCCTAAACCCCTAATCTCTCGGCTGCTTCGGCCTGGGAAAAGAGGCGCTAAAAAAAAAAACTAAACCCCTTAAATTCCAAATCCTAAGCAAGAATGGCCTTGGCTGTGAGGAGAAGGGTGCTCAATGGGAGCTGGCCTTGCAGCTTTTCCCTGACCTGGCCAGCCAGGATGGCGCAGAAAGGTGTGAGGGTTTGGGGCTTAGGGCTTAGGGTCTAGGATTTTTGATTTGGGGTTTATGGTTTAGGGCTGTGGGTTTAGGTTGTTTTAATTTTATATAGGGTTTAGGATTTGGTTTAGGGCTTAGGGTTTATGACTTTGGGGCGGTTTAGGTCGGACGGAAACCGCCCCAACGCCCTAAGACAAGCAATCTTGTAAACCCCAAACCGAAAACCTGAAACGCCCCTTTTGAAAAGCCTTAAGACTTAAAGCCCACTGACAGCCTTCAAGCCAAAACTCAAAACTCCGAGACCCTACAAAGCCCTGCATGAACCCTGATAAGAACTCGGTTCCTGAGTAGTGCCCTTTCGCCCTTTTTGTTTGAGGGTCCCCTTACTAAAACTGAGTATTAGGAAAAAGGGTACCCTTATTGTAAAGGGGCTACTCAGGAACCTAGAGAAGAAATCACGATAAGAGACGCTAGAAGGAGCTGGTAGAAGCGGCCCCAAACCCTTAAACCGCAAAGCCCTACCCTAAACCCTGAACCCTAATCTCTAAACCGAAACCCAAAAAGCGTAAACCCCAAACCCTAAACCCTACCCGGCCCTGCCCGAAACCCAAAACCCAAAGCAAAAAGCCAGAAGGACCTGTCTCCCAGCATTGTCAGCTTCGGTGCCAGCGCCTCGCCGACGTGGGTTCAGGGCTTCAGTCCCCCCCTGTGCTTGCAAGGACCTTGTGCTATAGTCTCCTTAGGAGCTTTTTTTTTTTTTTTTTTTTTTTTCCAAATTTTTGTTCATATACAACCCAAGAGAGGATTGACACTGTTATCATTACGGTTCTAAGGGGTTGTGGTTATACTTAGGGCCCTAGGCCCCTTGAGGACCCAATAGTTGGGTCCCTGGAAGGCTAGCTGAATGACGAGCGTCAGTCTTTCTGTTGTCAGCTTGCTTGTTGAATCAACTTCTTAAGCCTAAACCCGGAACCCTTAACAACTTAAACCCTAAACCCTAAACCCTTAACAACTTAAACCCTAGACCCTTAAACTCTTAAACCCTGAACCCTAAGCTTCTGAAGTTTCGGTGCATTTCGAGACCGTCATACTTAAGCAGAGGTCTTTATGGGATTTTTGCTGTCAGGTTTTGTGAGGTTTAGTACGTAACAGTTTAGTACAGGGGGCCCCAAGGAATTGAAGTACGGGTTTGGGTATATCACAGAATACTGTCATCATGTATGGACTGGTATTCACATGGGGGTCATTATTACCGACATGAATTTTCATGGGTGGTATACATGCAGTAATACATGCAGTATTCAGATCCTAAGCCCAACAGCCCGAAGGGCATGGCTAGTCATTCAAGCACAGTCTTTTGCTTCACGGGGTCGAAGAAATGCCGGACAACACCAGCACTCAACCCGACACCCTAAACCCTAAGCCCGAACCCTCAAGCCCAACAGCTCCAAAATCTGTATCCGCTGCAATCCTTAGATATCATTCGTCCTCAGAGCTGCTGACGAGATTGCCGTTCTGTAGTCTTTTTGGGCCGCAGGGGTTAAGGTTCAGCTTTTCTTGAGTAGGGGTGCGCATGCTGGGGTCCAGTATTGAGTTTAGGGCCACGTTGCGGGGTTCTGCTGTTCAGTGCTTACTCTGGTGGGTTTGCTGGGAAGTTCTGGGAGAGAATATTTTTCTTGGCATTTCATGATGCACTGCAGGTATCTCAGCCTGCGAGAAAGCCGGCGAGTGGGAGGGAGCAGTGCAGCTTCTCTCCAGGATTCCAGCAGCCAGAGTTACACCAGACGTCATATCTTTGAGTTCTACCATTTCGGCATGTGGTCGCAGCAGTCAGTGGCAGCTGGCATTGCTGCTGCTGGCAGAAATGCCCCGCCGACACAATATTGCGCCGAACTTGATCAGCTACAGTGCCGCCATCAGTGCTTGTGAAAAAGGTGGCGAGTGGACTGCTGCACTGCAGCTGCGCGCCGACATGTCTTCGGCCAAGATCCTGCCTGATGTGATCTGCTGGAATGCATGCATCAGCGCTTGCGAGAAAGGCTGGGTTCGGAAATGAGTTGGGAAAGCATATCATATCATAATATTATCTAGTTTGTATTCCTGATTGTGGAAGTTTCTGAGCTATGTAAACTTCTTTCAAGCGCTGTGAAAGCCCACATGAACCTCCATAACCCCTGCACAACCCGGTAAAACCGTTAGAGAACCCTATGAAACCCCAAAACCTCTCAACAGAGAATCTCCTGAAACCCTTCTAGATTCCAGAACCCTGAGCCCTAACTCGTAAAAGCCCTAAAGGCCCTGCAGGTGGCTACTGGCAGACGGCGCTTTGGCTCTTCTCCCTCTTGGTGACAGCCCAGCGCCTGGCGTGATTTTTTGGAAAGGCTTTCATTGATTTCAATAAGGGAAATAAGGAATTATAGAAGGCAAGCCATGGGACCTTCATGTAATAGGTACAGCGCTGTGGGCCCAACGGATTCAGGGTTTAGGGTTAAGTTCAGGAGGTTTTACATCACAGGAGCACGTTTGATGTAATCCCAAACCCATAATGCTCTACACCTTAATCCCTCGAACCGTAAACCCTCAGCCCTACAAGAGCGCTAAGGTGCCTGGCGCCCACTCTGGTGAGCTTCAATGCCACCATCAGCGCGTGTGTGGAGGGCGGTGCCTGGCACTGGGCTTTGGAGCTCTTGTCGAAGATGAGGAAAGCGAAGGCTGGGTGGGGCTCATTTTTTAATGGAATGGTTTTCAAAGGGTTCTCATGGCTGTGGCCGTATTGGTTCAAATGTTTTCAGATTGTGTTGGATGTATAGAGCATAGAGTTTGCTAAACCCTACACCCTAAATGCCCTACGTCCTAGACTCTAATACTCATCTTTTGGCGGGCTCTGTTACAACCAAGAAGGCTTCCCTAAACCCTACTACACCTTAAAAGCCCTATTTTGGGGGGTGGCTCTGTTCGAACCCAGAAGGCTATACTATAGTTATAATAGGGAACCCCCCAAATAGTATAGGCATTTCTTCCGGCCCCTATATTATGTTTTGGGGGATGTGGTTAGAACCCAGAAGGCTTTCCCCGACGTGGTGAGCTTCAGCGCCGGCATCAGCGCTTGTGAGCAGCAGGGCCGGTGGAGGGAGGCGCTCAGCTCCTGGGCTTTTGTTAAGGAGGCGTCATCTAAGCAACAGGTAAGTACTACAATGAGAAATGAAGGGGGTTTAGGGTTTAGCTTTTTGTTAAGGAGGCTTTAAATTTTGAGTTCATTATTAATTACCAGGTAATGAAAGGGGTTTAGGGTTTAGAGATATGAATTTTAAGTTAATTACCATGATGAGTAATGAATTTAGGGTTTAGGCTTTAGGGTTGCTGTTAAGAAGGCTTCATTTTAAGTCTATTTACCATATGGAGTAATGATACGGGGTTTAGGGTTTAGGGTTCATAATGAGTAATAACAAGGATTTAAGGTTTAGGGATATTACTTAACATAGATCCCTATTATGGTAGCTCAAAATTCCGTCCTTTGGAAAGAGCTCAGGCTTGCTTGCGGACATGGAGGTGTCGCAGGTTCTGCCGGACTCGATCACCTTCAACGCTGCCGTGGGCGCCTGTGCACGTATGGGGTTCTGGCAGAGAGCACTTTGGCTCTCTTCCCGAATGGCCGCTGCAAGGCTGCAGCCGAACATGACGACCTGGACTTGCTGTGGCTCGGCTTTGAATTGAAGAAATCACCAAGAGGAGCCAGGTCCTAGCCTACCCAAGGCCTCGAACCTCAACCCTCGAGCATCCAAAGCCCTGAAAGGCTATGTAAGCCCTATATTCCTTAAAGCCGTGCAACCCCAACAACCTCCGGCTAGAACCCTTTAAAATCCCCTCTAAACCCTTATCAGCACCACCGAACAACACCGCGAAAGGACAGTTTTTAAAGACAATTGAAAAATCGTCGTAGACCCCTTAAACCCTAAACCCTGAACCCTAAACCCTAAACCCTGAACCCTAAACTCTTATGGACACCGAGGCTTCAACGCATCTGAGACCGCCCTGCAGTGGCACGCGGCATCCTACCTCCTGCTCAGGATGCCTCTGGACGAGCTGACGACCAGCCTCCGAACCTTCAAAAAGGGTTTAGGGTTTCCTTTAAAGGGATCTATAAGGCTTCCTATTAGGGTTCTATAAAGGGGTTTAGGGTTTAGGGTTTTCGGGGTTTAGGGGTTTAGAGTTTGGGTTTGGGGTTTTGGCTTTGAAAAATCAGTTTCAGTTTTCCAAGCATCGAATTTCGGTTGAACGTTTAAGTTTCAGGTTGGAGCTTAGGTTGTAGGGTGCACATAATATATAATAATAATAATAAAACACAAAAAAATAATAATATCAATATTAATTATAATAATAGCAATAATAATAATAGTAACGGTTGCAATTTTCCGGCCAGGTTACAGCCTGGAGGGCCAGGGTCCGGGTTGGAGTGCAAGGCTCAGAGTCGTTACTTTTGCTTTTTCCCAGGGTTTAGGGTTTAGGGTTTAGGGGCAGAGGGTCCATACATACTACCATTATGGAATTAGGTCCCTAAAGCCATATTAAGGATGGTGTTTTGATGGTCGTGTATATGGACCCTATGGGTTCGAAGGATCTCTCGACTGTTGCGTGGTTTCCTGGGGTTTCATTCGGGTTTCAGGGTGAGTCAGGGTTTGGCTCTGCACCCCAAGCCCTACACCGAAAACCCTTATCCCTAAACCCTACACCACGAGGCTCTCTAGAACATGTGCGGAATAGAAAGAGGCCCTTAAAAAAAACACCTACACCACGCCCCACAACCGGGGGCCTTCATTCAATCTGACGCCGTTTCCCAAAGTCCTGAATCATGCACCGGCGTCAGCCTTCACTGCAAAACCTCAAGGCTCAATCCTAAAGCAGGTTTGAGTAGTTAGTTCGGGTTTAGGGTTTGGGGTTTAGGTCCCTTCTCAAAACCCTATGCAGCCGTTTAGAACTACTGAACACCCTATGGATGCACAGAGGCTCCTTCTTTCTTAAATGGGAGTTTCCTCAAAATAGGGGTACCTTATTGGGTCCTTATAATAAGGATCCTACTATTTAGGGTACTATATTAGAGTCCCCTATTTTCGGAAACTCCCAAATGTCAATAAGTTAGCTTTTGCCACCGATCCCCGGCAGAACTCTAAACCCCTAAACTCACCAAACCCCACACCCCACACCCTCTAAACTCTAAAGCCTAAAATCTAAGCCCCTGTGACCAGTTGAGAGGTCCTGGTTAAGTTTAGGAGTTTAGGATTGGGTGTTGGGGAAAGGTTTTTTCAGGGTCCTTCAAGGGTTCCTTGAAGGGTTCTGCAAGGTTCCTTACTAACGTTTAGCGGTTAAGTTTCCGGTTATAGGCTCCGGGGGTGCGGGTTCAGGATCTCAGGAATCTAAGGTTTTGTGTTTAGCAAGTGGGCTTGAGGTGTCGAATTTCCAGGGTGTACGGGTTACGAGACCAGACTTATCCTACATACTTGGCCCCTTGAGCCCTAAACCCAACAGGACACAAGCAAAACAACCTAAGCCCTAAACCCTAAACCCCAATCCCTAAACCCTAAGCCCTAAACCCAAAACCGCAATCCCTAAACCCTAAGCCTTGAACCTAAACAAACCAACCCGAAGTCGAAACCCGTGAGTTCCAAAGCTTGAGCCTTTGATGTGTAGCTCCCTCACAAAAAAAGTCTGCCCTCGCAGAATCTTGGATCCTTTGATAGGGCTCGGAATAAAAGCAGGTATAGTCCCAACTATACTTATACGTAACTTGCTATGCCTTTGCTATATCTCCAAAGCCCCGTGTTTGTGCTTCCTTATTCAGGCCCCTATTGTACCATTATGGTGTCGACTACCCCTAAACGTGGCTACCGTAGGTCTGGACTAGCAGAGACCCCTAAGTAAAGAACTCCCTGTCTTTGACTGCCCCTAATAACATTCGGATCCTTACGATAACCCCTTTTAAGGGGCCGGGGTTTATCTATTAGTTTGGATTTTGTTACAGTGCACTGCGCATGGTGAATGAGCCAGATTCTGTGCATCAAGGGCTTCTCAATACGTGAGCCCTAAACCCTAAACCCTAAACACGAAGCCCTAAACCCCGAAGGCACGGCCCCAAACTCGAAAGCCTAAGCCCTGAACCCTAAGCCGCAACCCAAGACCTGAAGCCGCAAGCCCAGAACCCCGCACTCTCAGTTAGACGGGTTGATCAAAATTGTCTTATTTATATATTTTTGTATTTTTTTATATAATTATCTTATACATCTAAGCCCCGCTTCGAGATCGCCAGTCACCAGCCCCAACAGCTCCTAACTGTTAGTTTTGTTGCTGGTTTGGGCCCCTCCCTAAACCCTAAGCACTAAGCCCTAAACCCTAAACACTAAGCCCTAAACCCTAAACACTAAGCCCTAAACCCTAAACCCTAAACACTAAGCCAAGCCCTAAAGCCTAACCCCTAAACCCTAAACCCAAAGCCCTAAACCCTAAACAGTGAGCCACATTTGGTGTTTCCGGTTTCGGGCATCCGGGCGGGTGCGATGGAAGTTTCCCTGGGCAATTCGAAGCCAAGGCCCACGAGTCTTGGGAGTCGTATTGCTGTAGTATTACTATAAAGTACTATTATTTATCTATTTTATTTGTTGTTTTTTTCTTACTAGTATCATTTGTATTTTTCCCTTCCGTTACCGAAGCTTTTTTGTTTACAGGGCTTTGTAGCGTTCTATGCGCTGTTTATTGGGCTCGATAGGTTTGTTGTCGCGTTTTTGAGGCTTTAGGGATTGTGGAAAGGTTTGGGCTCAGGGTTTATTGCTTTGCGGCTTGGTGGGGTCTGGAGTTTTGAGTTTAGGGTTGAAGTGGAGGAGCCGAGAGACGTTTGACTCCCTTTCCTGAGGATAGCCTTTAATCAGACGAACAAAGCCCTGCACTGCCATGCAGAACTAACAAACCCTGCAGGTCCTGTTTCGGCAGCATTTTCGACCACAGCCCATTCATTGCACGACGTTGCTTCTGTTCATCACGTCTGAAGCAAGTACCTGTACTTGAAGGGGCAGGGGACTGGGGGTTTAAGTACCATTCGTGGCATTTCCTTATGTGCAGCCTTGTCTACTGCATACGGCCGTTCTTCCTCCTACAACTGAAACCGAAGATCTGACACTCTCATGTGAACTTCCAAACTCTATAATTACCCTAAACCTTCAACCCTAAACACTAAACTCTATACCCTAAACCCTCAACCCTGAACTAGGCCCTAATCTCCGACACCTGACTTGCCACAGGTGCAGCCAGCGCATGAGACCTGCAAGTTGCTGCGAAGGGATGCGAGAGCCGCGGACATTGGCCGTGGCCAAGGCTTCCTTTCCGGGTTTTGGGTTTAGGGTTTATGTTTTAGGTTTTAGGGGTTTGGGGTTGGGTTTATGGTTTAGGGTTTAGGGTTTAGGTTTTGAGGTTTCCGGTTTAACGTTTGGGACTAGGGTTTAGGGTTGAGGGTTTGGGGTTTAGGGTGTAGGGTTTGGGGTTTGAGGTTTAGGGCTTGGGCTTTGGGGTTTAAGGGTTCAGGGTTTAGGGCGCAAGCTTGCCCAGTGTCTGAGGCGACCTAGTTACGCAAGGTCGCAAAGCCATCATGTTGCAAACTGGGTTGACTTAATATAGGGCCCTAAAAGTTAGAATAGTAGAATAGGGGTTCCTTTAAGGGGTCCTTTAAAGGGGTCTATAAGGGACCTATAGTAGGGTTCTACATTAGAGGCCATAATAATTGCCAATACTATTGTGGGGGTTCCTTATTACAATTATAGTATTATGGACCCCAAAACCCTATTCTAATTATTAAGGTCCCTATATGAAAGTACCCTTATAGTATCATCCCTGATAGTAGCCCCCATAGACCCCTTTAAAAAGGAACATTAAGGCCCCCATATTATTCTGCAGTGCATTCCTTGGGGTCAAGGCTGGGACTCGGACCTTTTGCAAGACGCACTTCGGCATGTTGTGTTGGACCGCACATGGTAGGATAGAGCAGAGCGTGTCTATACCAAGTTAAGAGGATGAGGGTCAGGTGTATCCGTTTCGAGGGCTGATGAGCAGGTCCCGCCGACTTTCCCTGAGAAGGACAACCACGACCAGAAGGGTGTGATCGGCTTCAGTTTGGCCATCAGCGCATGTGAGCGTCGGGGAGACCTGTTTGGCCAGCAGCAGAGGTTTTGTATTTGGCCTCTTCTTCTTCTTTGTTTGTTTCTGTAAGCCCGGAAAATTTCAAGTCTGAACCATATCGCCATATGGTGATTAAACCAGGTATGCACAGCCAGGATGATTCTGACAACTTGTTATTACTATCGGAAACATTCTGAACACCAAAACCCTAAACCCAAACTCCCTTCTGACTCATGCCTGCTACATTTATATGAATCATTTTGAAACACCGGAACCCTTCACCCCATTCCTCTTATGACCATGACTGCTACTATTGTGTGAACCTGGCTCTTGTTCTTGCAGCAAGGAAGCTGGCAACAGGCAGTGCAACTGCTTGCTGGGATGCCACCGGCAGATGTCCGGCCCGACGCCAGGCTAGCTCTCAGGGTTTGGGGGTTCCTTGTAAGGGATCTACACGGGTTCGGGGTCGTAGTGTAGAGGTCGGAATAGTTGGTGCTAGTCTCCCGCGAAAATCCTTAGCTCTTAGCGTGTAGAGTTGGGGGTTTTGGGATTAGCAATTGAGCCCTCATATCAGTAGAAGTGGTAAGCATCGGAGTTACCTTTGCAGTCAACTTCCGGGCCCTAAATTCCTCCAGCCCGAAGCTCTGTAAACCAAGGATGTCATCAGCTTCAACTCCACCACGAGCGCCTGCGGCAAGGGACGGCAGTGGCAGATATCATTGGGCCTACAGGCAGGGTCCCCGCGCAGTTTTCTCAGATGGCGTCTTTTTGAACTTCTCAAAAAACGACAATATGCCGTAAAATGGCGGTATATCGCAAATAACACCGCATCCCTACCGTTGCCACTTAAACTAGGTTCCGCCAAAAAATTATTCGTTGAACCCAGAGCCCATTACCCCAAAACCAAACCCTAAACCCGAACCCCCAAATCCTACACCCTAAACCCGTAGTGCAAGCTCTAACTTGAGCGAGCTTTTGACTCTGCTGCTGTGGAGAAAGGGGCTATTGCACTTAAAAAAAACCCTAAAACCCCAAACCCTAAACCCTAAACCCCAAACCCTAAACCCTAAACCCTAAACCCTAAACCCCAAACCCTAAGCCCCTCCAAGAGCGCCAAGCTCCGGAGGCCGACATGAGGATCGCCGAGCTCGCTGTCGACGTGATCGGCTTCAACACTTGCGCCTTTTCTGCCCAGGGAGGTTTAGGGCTTCGGGTTTAGGGTTGAGGTTTAAGGGTTCGGGTTTAGGGTGTAGGATTTCTATTTAGGGTTCAGGTTTAAGGGTTTAGGGTGTAGGATTTCTATGTGGGGTTTAGGTTTTAGGGATTGTAGCGGCACTCATAAGGGTTATATAGGGTTCCTGTCAGGTGGTCAGGTCATAAAGGTTTAATATGGCTTCTGTAGAGGTTATGAACGGGTTGTACACGGTTTTGCAAGGTCTTATACTGGTTTAGGATTTGGTTTTCTGCATGACCTGACTTATAAGTATGGAAACTCTGCTCCTAAGGTTCTGAGGTCTAGACGCCCCTTGTCCTCCAATTGATGGGTGGAATTGTTGGGATAAGGGGCCCCAGCAAACGCCTTGTGTACAAAACTTGGGATTTCAGACATCAGGGTTTACAGTTTACGGTTTAGGCCCAAGGGCTCTCAGATTTGGGGATTCTGCGATCCGAGTTTGCACCTTGTGCGTTTGCAGTTTCCCTCGTCAAAGGTGCCAGCGCCTGTGGTGCCGCTGGTCAGTGGCAGACGCTTGTCAATCCGTTAGTCCTCCACGGGTTCAGGGTTTAGGGGTTTAGGGCTTACGGGTTTAGGGTTTAGGGCTTGGGGTTCAGGGTTTGGGGTTTAGGGTAGGTTGTGGCAGTGCCATTGAAATTATCGCTCGATACAGTCCGAGTCGATTCGTCGACGGGTTCACAGTTGGGCGGCGCTGCCCTTTCAAATCGTAGACCTGGCTGCAGCTTGAACCCTCAACCTACCACCCTAAACCCCCTGAACCCTAAACCCTAAACCCCTAAATCCCCCAACTAACATGGAGCCCCAGATCCGACGATAGAGGACTGTAACCCTAAACCCTAAACCCTAAACCCTATGTATGAGTACATAAAATGTGTAGTTAGCAACAAGAGGCGCCAGATAAGCCCGACACAGTGCCCGGGGGCTTAGATCTCTAACCCAGAGGGTCCGTTATGGAAATATGTAGGCCCTAGGAGACCATCCCCTTTATGGTTTTGGGGGCCTAATTCCACAATAGTAGTGTATATGGACCGTCTGGGTAAGATGTGATTTTCAACAACGCGCATCCTTCAGTTAGTTCTCTTTCCGCTCACAAGCTGTGTCTTTATTTGCAAAGAACTCCAAGCCCCAAGCCGAAACCCTGAACCCTAAACCCAAATGATCCAGCCCCTGGGCCTTTTCTACCCGCCCATGGAGTGGAGCAGGAAAAAGGACCGACAAAAAGCCAAAAAAACCTGAACTCTGCCGCCGAAATCCTGAACCCTTTTTCCGAGGAATGCCCTCCGCAACTCCCACGCTCTCTGTGCGCAGCGGCTGGCTCCAGATACGCGGACTATGAACGCCGCCCTGAGCGCCTTGGAGAAGGAGGGGCAGGGTCGCAGGCGTTGGGGGCTCAAGGGGCGCTTCTATACGGGTTCTGTAAAGGATTGGAAGAGCGTTCTCTGTGGATTTGAGGGCTTGGAGTTCAGGGTTGCGTGTTCAGGGATCAGGGTTGGGTGTAGGTTTCATGGTTCAGCTCAGGGTGCGGGGTTTGAGGGTTTACGGTCGCTGGAGTCTTGCTCTATGTCTTGTTCGTGCAGCAGTTTCCCGCCATCTTCATGATCGACACATGTATGCATATCCACATCGCAGCCTTTACTATGGTCTTCCAACGCAGCTGAAATGTCCCGAGAGTATCAGCTAGCGAGCTTTGTCATGGTCATCATCATGATCATCACCATCATCATCATCGTCATCGTTTAATTACATGTTTGCCATCGTCACTCCCAGAATCCCCGAGCCAGCTCCCTGCACAAAGAAAAAGCTCAAAGCTGCAACGACTTCCCGGACTTGACCAATCCCTGAACCCTAACCTATACACCCCTAAATTGTAAACCGTAGACCCGTCAACCCAGACACCCCTAAACCCTAAACCTTACTGCAGATCTTGAACCAAAACCCAGGACAGCACAAACCATGAACAACCAGCCAAGAACTCGCCTAACGGTTCAGGGTTTAAGGCTAGTTATACGGGTTTATGGGTCTAGGGTTAAGGGCACCAAGACCTCGTGTGCATAAAGACTCCCTCACAGGCAGGTGAGTGGCAGCAAGGTTTGTCAATGGCCTCCCAGATGAGACTTGGCTTTCGGGACTCTTGCGGAACAGGCATCGAACACAGAACATAAAGTAGCATAGCATAATTACAATCGACCTAACAAGGATGCTGGTTTTATGATGTCTTGCTATTCAGATGGCTATGTTCAGCCTTCAGAGTGTTTGCTTCAAGGGTCGTGGGCCTTAGTAAGTTGCGGTGTCTTTGAGGTAGTTAGGGTTATCTTAGTTACAACTTCAGTTGTAAGCCACTGGCTACGTTATGTGATCCTTTAAACAGGATTATCGGGTGCCAAAAAGCCAAACAAACAGAAGGATCTCACGAAGATGTAAACAATCTTCCTGAAAGCGGACCTTACATGCTGATGATCGGATCCCTGTATTCAGGTGTTTAGGGTTTAGGGTCCAACGGAACAGTCAGTTTGATTATGGTGACAGTTATTCAGGGGTCTGCAGAGAGTCAGGGACTGCGTCTTCGGAGGTGTTCGGGGCTGCAGCAACAAACCATAAACCGAAAGCCCTAAAGCCTAAGCTCCAACCGCTAAACTCTTAACTCTAGTGCTGAATACTCGGGACTTGGCTTTCCCTTTCAGGGCCTCCTCAATGTTGTTGCGTTCATCATTTTCAGGGTCTTACCCTTTCGTAGTTCCGTATTGCTGTCATTATGACAGTATCCTTTGTTGCATTCATTACGACGACCCCTACATGCTCAGGACACGCCAACATTTGCAAGCTTCCGTGGTGACCTTCAACACGAGCATAGCTGCACTGCGGCAGAGGCAGCATCGACATATGTTATGCGTTCTGAAGACTCTCGCCGTCTCTCTAGCTGCCTGCATGAGTATGAGGGTCTTCTTTCTCCATAGACAATTTATTTCTCATTTGCGAGGAATCTGCCACACCTTTTAACAGAGTCGCGCGGAGCAGTGGGTACAGAAAGAGCTGGTGTTTGCAAGAAATTTGCCGCACCTTCTGACAGAGTCGCATGGTTGAACATCATGGTTGTTTGTGCGTGTCACACCCTGTCTCTCAGGGCCGTCTCAGTGTACCTTTTAAGATTCAGTCCTGAAGCGTTTCAACAAGCAGGGGGCAGTGGCCCCACTCAGCAGTCCACTGCCAACGAAGCTACTGCAGTTTGGGGAGGATGTCGAATGTAGACGTCCCTTTCATGGCAACCAGGCCAAGCCTAGAAGCCTGGCAAGAGAGTATCTGATTGAGCAGTCAAACCTGCTTGACGGCAACATTCTTAACCCTACAGCCTAAACTCTAAGCCCTAATAAACCCTAAACTCTAAGCCCTAGGCCCCAAATCCTCAGGCCTAAGCCTTAAACCCCAAGTCCTTGTTTGCTAGGTGGGAAGGCGGCATCCAGCTGCTCTGGCAGATGTCCGCCTCTGGTTTGGCTCCGAACGTGATCAGCTGGAATGCCGGCAGCCCGGCTACCCGAATCGATAAAGGAGGGCTTTACTTGGAGGTTCATGGGTAGTTATGAGTGGCATTCTAAGTCCCCCAATATGGGTTATAATTATAGTTACCCTACTGAAAATTCCTCTTATAACTACCCATGAACCTCCAAGTAGGGTTTCTTAAAGGGGGGTTTAGGGTTTCTCAAAGGAGGGCCTTAGGGTTCTTAGAGGAGGTTTAGGGTTTCTTGGCAGAGGGGTTTAGGGTTTTGGGGGTTTCTTCACCATCCATTGAAGGTTGAAGCTTCTTGAAGGCTGTTGAAGTCTTACAAATCAGCAGTGTCGTGAAAGTTGAAGAATGACTTCGTGGTGTGTTGGGGAAGAAAGGTTTGAGGGTTTAGCACTGTATAGCTTCGGGTTTGGTATCCTTTCGCTTCTGAACCCCAAACCTTTAACCTCATTTCTGAAGCCTTCAGAATTCTAAACCCTAAACTTCAAACCCTGCAAACCAGCTCTTCAATCCTAAGCCTTCAGCTGCTGCTGCTGCAGGGGCGACGGCCTTCGCAGAGGGACAGTACTGGTCTCGAGTCGTTGGTCCCTCGGTCCGTTTATCTGCCTTCGGGCTTGTCTGTGTGTGTGGGAGCCTAACGAAGCGAACCCCTGATTAAAACAACCCAAAGGGCCCATGTACCCAAATAGTATATACTTTGGCTTCAAAGTAGTCCCTATGTAGATACTTTGGGGCCTAAGTCTATACTATTTGGGTACATGGACCCTTCGGGAAAGGCTTCAGCGCGAATTCATGAGTTCGGTTTCTTTCCGGAGAAAGGCTAGCAGCACTGACGTAAAAGTAGGGTTTCGC
Organism: Symbiodinium sp. clade A Y106; assembly: GCA_003297005.1. Lineage (NCBI taxonomy): Eukaryota > Dinophyceae > Suessiales > Symbiodiniaceae > Symbiodinium > Symbiodinium sp. clade A. The sequence goes on along the minus strand of BGNK01001384.1, from coordinate 78,586 downwards.
CTGACACTGAGCCTGCGTCACAACTTCATCTTGTAGCCGGTGGCCGAGGACGGGGTCGGCAATATAGAAGCCCGAATAATTCAAATCAGTTTTTCTTAGAGTTTTATGAAGGCCCCTAAATGAGAGGCTTATGGCCTAGGGGTTCATGCATAATTAAAGGGGTTAGGGGTTTAGGGACTAGGTTCAACGTCCAACTTTCAGGCTCTTTGGCTTCTTCCGAGCTTTTTCATCCGTTATTGTCATGTCTGTGTCAAAAGTAGCCTAAACCCTAAACTCTAAACCCTAAACCGTGGCCGCGGAGGGTTGGTTCGGGCCTAGTTAGTGTTTAGGGATTTGCTGGTTTAGAGGTTTGCGGTTTCACAGTTTGGGGCTTTAGGATGTAGGATTCTTTAGGGGCCGACCTGAGTTCAAGGGCTTTGGGCAAGTGCAGAAGCCTGCATACTTAAACTGGCGCAAAGTTGGGAAACCTAAACATCTCAAACACCAACAGCCGCCCTGCAAGCTCTTAACCTAATCCCCTGGGGATCAAAATAGCCCAAAAGCCTTATATAGTATGGTCTTTGGGCCCAAAAGCCTTAATACATGAGTCCTTAGAGCCCTAGGGATTGTTCTTGGAAAGGACTTTGGGGTCGACGCTTTCAGTTTGCTCAATGTTGGGAGACCCCGTTCGAAGCCAAAGGAAGCACTGCACTAGGGTTTAGGGTTTAGGGTTTAGGGAATTATCCAGCATCCCCTGCATAGGATTCATATTTTCTTTTTGGAAGCACAGAGCCGCAGTTTGAGTTGAAGCAAACGATCCAACTCAGAACGCCGTCATGGAAACCGTGAAGAGGCCTTAAACTACAAGCGCCGCCCCAGACGCCCAGAAAGCCCCGATGAATCCCCAGTACACACTTACAAAACAGCACCCAGCCTGCCAGGCCAAACCCCAAACCCCAAACCCGACCTAAACCCTAAACCCTAAACCAAACAGCAAACCCTAAACCCAGCCCAAAACCCTTAAATCTGGCAAAACCCTAAACCCTAAGCCCCAAACCCTAAACCCTAATCCCTAAACCCTAAACCCTTCGAGGCCTTCTTTCGGGCCTTCACCGCCGGCGACTAGCGCCCGGGCCGGCGACGTACGTCGCCGCGGTCCGGGCCTCCAGGGCTCTCTGGGAGGCAGGCGTAGGGTCTAGGGATGAGGGTATCGGATTTAGAGTTTAGGGTTTAGGGTTTAGGGTTTAGGGATGAGGGTTTCGGAGTTAGGGTTTACGGTTTAGGGTTTCGGAGTTAGGGTTGAGGGTTAAGAATTTTGGATTTCGAGTTTAGGGTCTATAGGGTTTGGGGTTTAGGGTTTCGGGATGAGGGTTTAGAGTCTAGGGACAAGGGTCTAGGGTTAAGGGTTTTGGATTTAGAGTTTTGGGTTTAGGGTTTAGGAGTTAGGGTTAAGGGTTTTTGATTTAGAGTTTAGGGTTTAGGGTCTAGGAGTTTGGGTTTCGGGTTTAGGGTTTAGGGTTTAGGGTTTAGGGTCTATAGGGTTTAGGGTTTAGGGTTTAGGGATGAGGGTTTAGAGAGTATAGCGGGTTTCCGAGGTTTTAGAGGGCCTTGGGTGGAGTGGTTCCTTTTTGTTGCGCTTGAGACTACACCTCACACCCAAACCCCAAACCCAAAACCCAAAACCCTAAACTCCTAAACCCTAAACCCCTAAACCCTAAACCCTAAACCCCTAAACCCTAAACCCTAAACCCAAACCTTAAGCCACAAGCCCTTTGCCCGAAATGAACTCAAAGTCCTCACAGTGTAGACCTCAAAGCCTAAACCTTAGAGCCCAAGCCGTGACAAAGGCCTCCAAAACAAAAACCCCCACATAACTTCTTAAAGGAACCCTTATACAAACCCTTAAATGAACCCTTTATATATCCTCTTTCAGGAACCCTTATATAAATTCTTAAAGGAACCCTTATACAACCCCTGAAATGGCCCCCGAAAGTACCCAATTTCGGGCTGCCGGCTTTTGCAGGTGGCCCGAGAGGTGCTCGCCGAGGCTTCTTGGGCGAGTTGCCGCCTGATCCTTTGTCATAGTTGGATAGCATTTTGGCTTTGGGGTTCTGGCTATGGCTTTAGGGTCTAGGGTCTAGGGTCTAGGGTCTAGGGTTAGGGTTTAGGGTGTAGTAGTTAAGCCCAGAAGGAACAGAAATTTTGGATTTTCACACTATCCCAACCATGGACCAGGAACGTCGTGGCCTACAACGGTGGCTTGCAATCCTGTGGAGAGGATCGGCGGGTTGCGCGGCCCGAAACCTAAGCCCTAAACCCTAAACCCTAAAACCTGGCTTTGCCCCCGATCAGACAGCATGAAAGGCGGGAAAAAGGAGCTTTGGAAAGCAAGCCCTAAAACCTAAAGAGGGGACCCTTGAAATACGGGGCTCCAGGGTTCTTTGGGGGCGCTTTTGAGGAGGATGCCGGGTGGCCTCAGGCCCTGCGGCTCCTGCAGTTCGGATGCAGTTGGGAAGCTTTTCTTAGTTTTAGGATGAAGGGTTTTAGGGTTTTAGGGTTTTAGGGCTTTTGGGGTTCAGGGTTTAAGGTTTAGGGTTGTTTGGTTTATGGTTTAGGGTTTCAGGGTTCAGGGTTTTGGGACAGAAGCCCGAACTCCTACACCGTTATCATCAAAGCTCTTAACCCCAGACTATACCTGCAACCCGAGAGAACCTCTGAGTGAGGGTTCTTTAGCAAGGAGTCTTGCCCTAAACCCTATACCCTCTACCCTAGGCCCTAAACCCAAAGCCCAAAACCCTAAGCTTGGTCCCGGGCATAGTTGAGGATTTCTGGGCTACGGTGTGCCTTCGACAGCGGTATGCCCTGCAGCCCTAAACTTGTAACTCCCATTTTCTTCATTCCGCATCTGGGGATTCAGGCCTTCGTCCTTTCACTCACGTGCTTCGTCGCCTGTTGCACCGGTTTAGGGTTTAGGGTTTAGGGTGTGAGAACTGGGCTCTAGCGATAGTTCTATAGTTACGAGCACAGCATAGGTTACAAGTTACACGTGCCTCGAGCCTTGATGCCCTGATCCCTAAATCCTAAACCCTAAAGCCCGAACCCTAAACCCCTAAACCCCAAACCTAAATCCCTAAACTTCAACCATAGCCCTGCTAAATCCCACAAATCACCGACCGTGCAATTCGAAAGTCCGAGGTCGGAGATGGAGGTGATGAGAATCTGGGTTCTTGTTAAGGAATCTGATCTAAGTTACCATGGTAGGGATCTATAAGGGCTCCTTTGGGGCATCTACACGGGTTCCTTTAAGGCGTTCATGCAACTTAAATTATAGTAGAAGCCAGAAAGTTGGAACATCATTATCCTCGTTCCCCTAAGGTAATGTATAATGGTTCCTAGCACTAATCCTCCTAAAGCCATGTTCCAACTTTCTGGCTTCTACTATAAATCCCTTCATTAACAAAAACCCAGGAACCGAGGCCAACACGGTGAGTTTCAACGCTGCGCTCAGTGCATGCGAGGCGGGTTGCGGTTTTGCCGGTGAGGCTTCGGGGGTTTTGGGGTTTAGGGTTTAGGGTATAGGAGTTAGGGTTGAGGGTTAAGGATTTTGGACTTAGGGTTTAGGGTTTTGTGGTTTCAAGTCGAAGGCCAAAGCCGTAAAGTGCTACACTGCTCAAGCCTTGTGTGCTAAACTGCTGAATTCTTGAACTCCTCACCTTAAAGCCCAAACCCGAGAGGGGCAGCATAATGAGAATAGGGTTTTAGGGTTCAATGTTACCAAACAGTATAATACGCCCCAAGACCCTAGTCTAATTAGATGTCGCGAGGTGGAAGGCAGCTGGCAGGTGGCACTGCAGCTGCTGGCAGACATGGCAACTCAGGACTCTTCGCCCGGGAAGTGGCGGGATGTCCGTTCTATGTGGGTAGTTCTCTAAATTAGGGTCCTTTTTAGGGTCCTCTTTACAAGGGTGCCATACTATTTTGGGGACCTAAAAAGAGCCCATGTGTTCTTGAGTTTTCCTATGCTAGAACCTAAGGATGCTTTCTTTCGTTTTCGTTAGCATCATGTTATACTTCTGTGCCATAACGAGCAAAATAATTATCCACGAGTTTACTGGGAAAGTAAGGAATCGCAGCCAGACGTCATCAGCTTCAGCAGCTGCATCAGCGCACTGGAAAAGGGTGAACAGTGGCCAAGAGCTTTGCACCTCTTATCCGAAATGCCTGCTGCTGCTCTCCGGCCCAACGTCGTTACACTAAATGCTGGTATTAGCGCCTGCGAGAAAGGAGGGCAGTGGGAAGCAGCCCTCTTTCTGCTAGCTGGAATTCAGCCAGCACGGCTCTTCCCTACAGTGATCAGCTACAGCGCTGGCATCAGCGCCTGCGCAAGGGTTTCGCAATGGCAGATTGCATTGCGGTTGCTGCCGCTGCACCGCATTGCGTAAGCATCCGAATCTGCAACATACCGTACAAGGGTTGCAGTAGAACTCAAAGCCCAAAGCCTTAATGAACCTTCAAGCCGATCAGCAGTCGGTAGCATCCACCTAAACCCTAATCCCTAGACCCTAAACCCCTAAACCCTAAACCCCAAACCCCTAAACCCTAAACCCCTAAACCCCTAAACCCTCAACCCTGAACCCCAAATCCCTAGACTCCAAACCCTAGGCCCTAGGCTCTCAAGCCGAAACACTGTCCATTAAGGTCAGAAATGTCGGTGGCCCACATCCTACCCAATGAGGTCAGCTTCAATGCCAGCATCAGCGCATGCGAGAAGCTAGGCCGTTTCGGGTTTGGGGTTACTTTCCTTCTAGCTTTTCAGATTGGGGTTCCTTTCTAAGCGGTTGTTGGTTGAAGGTTCACCGAGTATGACAAATGGGTGTATAGGTAACCTTCCCAGTTGCAAGCAGAGTTGCTTGTTGACAGCCCGAAACTAACTCTGAACCTTTAACCTAAACCGATAAACGCTTATACAGCCCTTACAGAAACCAGAAACCCTTGAAGAAACGCTTGTGTCTAAACCCTAAACCCTTGAACGGATCCTTCAAATCACCGGGGATCCCAGGAAGAGTGGGAAATGGCGAGTGGCTCTCCAGCTCTTCTCGGACATGCTCTTGGCAAGAGTCCGACCTTCCAAGATAAGCTTCTGGTCATGCGAATAAAGCTCAGGAAAACAATTCTAAGTTTTGTGTCCTTTATTTTTGTTTTTCTTTTATCATGTGAATCTGCACCCTATACCCTAAACCCTAAACCGCATCTTAACCCCTCGAACTCCGAAAGCCAAGCCCATACGTTAGGAACCGCATAGGTCTCTCCTCGAAGATGGTCAGCTTAGCAAATTCGCGACGCTTTCCGGGCCCGCAAAAGACCCTGTGTGTGTATATACATATATATATATATACATATGTACACATACGTATGTGCTCACCCCCCCCTCTCGGCGACAGACCATCGCGTGGAAACTAGAGGCGTGGCCAAATTCATAGAAGCTTAAGGGTACTCTCTCTCTCTATATATATTTGGGTTGAAATTTTCAATTTATATCTCAAGCCTATCGTTGTGCCAATAGTTTATTCAACCTTGGCTTGCTTAAGACCCGCAGCTTTGTACACGGAGGAAAATCTCACTTAACCTCAATCGAGACTTTCACTTGGAAAGTCCTTATGTAAGATGACTGCCACACAGTTGTCCTGCACAAACATAGATATTAATCTTTGCGTGAAGACGATACTATGGGAAGACCAGTTCACTGATTGTTTTCGTCTGGCTATTAAGCACCGAACTTTCCGTTTTGTCTAATTCCACTTGGACAGCCCGAACTGACCGACAATGCTGCGTCACGCCTGTACATTCAAAGCAGTATCCAGAGAAAGCCAAAAACCCAATATACTGGCTTGAGCTACTGTGCGCACTTCGTAATCTAAATATGTAAGATGTCGACATGTAAGATGTCGACTTTTGTGTGCTGTGTGTTTGCATGCGGGGTCTTCCTGTTTCTATGGCCCTAACAGGTGCTCACAGTACAGAGCTCTGATCAAACCTTCAGAGCCTCTAGGGAGTTGTGAGGAAAGCCGAAACGCTAAACCCCCTCTAGCCCCAGGTTACAGCGCGGGAATAAGTGCCCTGGAGAAGGGCGGACAGTGGCAAAGTGCGGTTTTCCTGCTTTCCGAACTTTCAGCATCTGGCTGCAGCGATGTGGTAAGCTGCAATGCCCCTCGGGTGGAAAGCGCCAGCACCAGATTTTCCTGCTAGTGTGGCTCAAAGTTCCTGCATCACCCTAGGTACCCTAGCTAGTTATGAGATTTATGGTGTGTTCTCGGCTGTGAGTATGGGGTGTAGGGTGGAGTTTTAGTTGTTGGGGATTTCGGCTTAGGTCTATGTAGGGAGTGCCTGACATGCAAGGTTTGCGGTGTTCTAGCTGTTTCTCAGAGAGGAGCTCATAACATGCATCCTTGAACCCGCTCGGGCCCTAACATGCTCCAATCCTTTGCTCCCAAGCCGTGGCTGCTGAGCTTTAGCGCCTCGCACCAATGGTAGATTAAACTGTGCCTGCGAAACCTTACCTTCACCCTGAAGGAAACCCGAATGCCGCAAATAGGATATGAAACCCCAGAACCCAAAGCCCTGAAACCCAGGCCTGCATCAGCGCTTGCGTCCAAGGCACGCGGGAGGGTTTGCACCATGGCGTCTCACGGCTGGGCTTGTCGGAGATGGAACGAGGGATAGTTTTCGAATATAGCCCTAAGGGTCCAAGTACCTAATAATCATTATATTGAGCTACATAACTACTATCCTAAACCCGAGTACCTAATTATGGGGAACTTTGGACCCTTAGGGTAGGGGCCTTGGTAATTTCAATAGGGTTTTGGGGCCCAGTATTGCAATGATAACATTATAACTATATAATAAGGAACCCTCCCAAAGTAGTAAGGCCCCTGGAGTAGTTTTCTACATAGTACCAGCAGGGCAACTCACGCCAAGTTCCGGAATGTCACAGAAGTCGAATACAACCCTATACCGAATCTGAAAAACCGAAGAAGAGCCACGACGGGCAGCTTCGCTGCCAACAGGCAGTTGAGGGCATCTAAGCACCAAGCTCAAGCAACTTGTGCGTCTTGCATCCGCAGCCTCAAGACCCCAAGCGCCAATGTTTAAAACCCCAAAACCCCATGCTGGCAATCCTACTCTTAACCTTAACAGAGAACATGCGCTAGAGTAGAGTTTGTGAAGGTGGTATGGCCTTGTGCTAGAGTGCGGCCTAAGATTCGCTCCTTAAAAAGTGGGAATTTTTTGAGGATCCTGGATCCAACACGGGTGTGTTCGATGCTGACCGTTTGGATCCCAGCCCTCAGCCTTTGAATTCTGGTTGTGGGTTGAAGGTTCAAAACTGTAAAGTCTGGGCCATAGTTTACAGCGCCAGCTTAATCTTTGTTGGGCTTTGAGTTGCAGAGTTCAGGGTGTCTATCAAAAAACCAAACCCCACAACTCCTGCTCCAAAATCCTACGTCGCCTTGACACCACCAGCTGCAACCGCAAAGGGTTTAAGCTCTGCCGGGCGTGCGGAGGTAGGGGGATGTTTGAAGTTCAGAGTGCAGGGTGCCCCACAGAGAGAATACCTTCGACCCAAAATGTACTCTAAACCCGAAATCCACCCAAAACCCAACATGTACCCTAAACCCTATACCCTCTACCCTATACCCTAGGTCGTATATCTTCTACATACAATATACGCGATATATCTATACCTTACACCTTATGGCCGAAGCCGTAAACCCTAAGGGTGCCCACACAAAGCCCAACGAGAAGGAAGCGAGTGGGAGCTGGCTCTGCAACTCCTGCAAAACATGCGCCCTGGGCTCGAATGCTATAGGGGATACTGTAAGGGTTTAGCGTTTAGGGTTTAAGGGTTTAGGGTTTAAGGGTTCGGGGTTTAGGGTTAAGGGGGGTTTAGGGTTTATAAGGGTTAGGGTACTTAGCAGGGTTTAGGGTTTAGGGCTACTTAGTAGGGTATGGGACTTTAGGGTACAGGGTTTAAGGGTTAAGGGTTAAGGTTACCTAGTAGATGAGTAGGTAACCTGAACCTTTTGGGGTTCATATCATTCTACCATACTTGAGAGGTTGACCTTTCTTTGGGCAAGGGTACTCAGCCTCTAAGACTACAGGGGTTACTATAAGGGTTTAGGGGTTAGTGTTTCAGGTTTTAATTTTCGATGCTGCTTTGCAGTGATTAAAAGGGCGTTACTTCACAAGGGTGACTGTGAGGGTTTCTTCTAAAGTTACTATATCAGGTACTCTCATTGCTGTTATAAGGGGTACTCTAAAGGGGGTACTACTTGGATGACTTGAAGGAGTGGTGGCTGGAGGCACCTACCTCCAGCCACCTGCTGCCTCCAGCTGAAGGGGCTGGAGGGCTGGTGGCTGGAGGGCTGGTGGCTGGAGGGCTGGTGGCTGCAGGGGCTGTGGCTGGCNGGTGGTGGGTGGGGGCTGGTGGGGTGGGCGGGGGGCTGGTGGCCGGAAGGCTGGTGGCTGGAGGGCTGGTGGCTGCAGGGCTGGTGGTGGCTGGAGGGCTGGTGGTGTGTGGGGTGGCTGGTGGTGGGATGTTGCGATATTCTGCGGTACGGACCGGTTCGATCGGTTCGGTATGTGGCCGCAGAATCAGCGATACAAACGGTTCGGTTAGCGACGCACTGCGGTATGCGATAAAAGTATTGTTGAAACAGCCATGGTAATGCAGGGTTTAGGGTTTAGGGTTGTGGGTCTGGAGTTTGCGGTTTTAGGGATCATGTTCGGCATGTAGGGTTGAGATGTTGCAACTCGAGGTTCTCCGTCCGGCTCGATCGAGAGGTGATCACCTTTGGGGCAGGGATGCTTGGCGACACGAGTTCCGCCATTTTTGCTTCACTACATGAAGGCTCCGGTGAGATGGTGATTTTATGGGTAAAGTTATATATTAACACAGGAGTGGTAGGTAGAGGAAGAAGACCAGCCTTGGCAGCAATGTTGCCATGTCGTTAAGGGTTTAGCTGTCGGGGATTGGGGGGGNAGAGAGAATGGTAGCCATGTACGAAGCGTCTTGCTAGCAACCGCCGTAAGAAAAGTCTGTTTCTAAGCCTTTTCCTTTGTTATGAGTCTTGGAGTTTGGCTATGAGTACGGTTGTGTTTAATCTTGGCTGTATTGTTAACATGGTTTACATTCATGCGTTTGGGTCTTACGTAGTTGCTTTCTGCTGATCATGAGCGAGGTCGAGTTTCTGATCCCTAAGCAGTAAGCCTGAACTCGCCAAGCAACGTAAACCCCCTTCATTTGGCGCCCATCTGACTCGACGCGCCAACATCCTAAGCACATACGCCCTGCCCTAAACTTCCGAGAGCGCCACGTCGAGCGGCCGGGATAGGCCACGAGGACCTGCACACACTACGCTAATCCGTCCCGATGGTAGCCTGCTGTGAAATATGTTGATTTTGTGCAGAGCCGTGGTGGCAAGCATACTGAAAAGCTAGCAAGCCCCTGTGAACCCTAAAGGGGCCTACATGCTGACGCAAGCATGAGAAGAGCGGGTGAGCCCCAGCATTCCCACAGCCAAAGACGGACCCACCGCGCACACTGATGCACGCCCTCAGCCCTAAATCCCGGAGCCCCAGACCCAAAGCTCCAAGCCCTTTTCATTTTCGTTAGTCTTCTCGGGGTTAGGGTTTATGCAGGGTTTAGGGTAGACCGGTAGACCCCAAACTCCTCGATCACAGGATCAGTGCCTGCGCCAAAGGTGGCTGCTGGGAACTGGCTTCGGCGCTCCTGCGGGAAATGCAGGAGGCGGGTTAATATAGGACCAAAACCCTGTTCTAATTATCAAGGCCCCCAAAAGTACTCAGGTGGAGGCTTCGTAGTCGGAGGCTATCTGACCCGACCAGCCTGCAATCGTCGACTTTTGCGACTGCGCAGGATTTAAGCTCGATGCCACCAACTTATCAGAGCTTAATTACCCACTACAAAGGGCAGTTAGGCCTCGATGGATGCTGGTTTTTTTTTGCGCCAATTCGTCACACAAGTTGTTTGGTAGTTGGGCCCATCAAGTTCCAGGGAAACATGCCCCCGAAACAGCCGGCGAACCGTCGCAAGCCCCGAGTTGTCAAGGAACTCAGCCTGGCAAGGATCAAAAGTCCTAAACCCTAAGACCTAGAATGCTTGCAAATCCTCAGCCAACTCCCGAACCCCAAACCTTGAACCCTAAAACCCCAAACCCAGAGCCCTACCCTTGAAAGGCATCCCTCCCCGCCTCCATCGTTGCTCACAGTGCGGCGGCATCCGCTTGTGAACGCAGTGCACAGCGCCGCGGCTGCCTTTGGTTGCGTCTAGTGTTCAGGTTTCGGGGTTTGAAGCTTTAGGGTTAGGGGCTTAGGGTTTAAGTGTAGGATTCAGGGTGTTTAGGTCTTGGATGCTTAGATGCACTATGTTGAAGACTTAGTTGAAGAGGGTGGATCGAGCGCAAATCGTGAGTGCTACAAGCGCTTTTCCCAACGCTGTTTATTTCTACGCTCCACTATTGCTGCAGCAGGCAAGTCTGCCGCTGCTACTGGACCGCTACTGCTTCTCCTGCTACAACAACAGCAGCAACAACAACAACAACTACTACTACTACATCATCCACCCGTGAATCACCCTAGAACCCTGCCAGCCCTAAACTGTAACGCCTACACCCCTGGAATGTCCAAACCTCTAACAGCCGAAACCTTTGTTCCCTGAACTCCTGTACGCCAAACCCCCGGAACCTCATAATCCCTAGACCCTAAACCCTAAACGCGAAACCTTAAAGCCTAACCCTGCACCTTAAGCCCCAAACCCTAAACCCCATAATCCCTAGATCCTAAACCCTAAACGCGAAACCTTAAAGCCTAACCCTGCACCTTAAGCCCCAAACCCTAAACCCTATAATCCCTAGACCCTAAACCCTAAACGCGAAACCTTAAAGCCTAACCCTGCACCTCAAGCCCCAAACCCTAAACCCTATAATCCCCAGACCCTAAACCCTAAACGCGAAACCTTAAAGCCTAACCCTCCCAAACCCTAGGCCCTAAACCCCATAATCCCTAGACCCTAAACCCTAAACGAGAAACCTTAAAGCCTAACCCTGCGCCTTAAGCTCCAAACCCTAAACCCTATAATCCCTAGACCCTAAACCCTAAACGCGAAACCTCAAAGCCTAACCCTGCACCTTAAGCCCCAAACCCTAAACCCCATAATCTCTAGACCCTAAACCCTAAACGCGAAACCTTAAAGCCTAACCCTGCACCTTAAGCCCCAAACCCTAAACCCTATAAACCCTAGATCCTAAACCCTAAACGCGAAACCTTAAAGCCTAACCCTGCACCTTAAGCCCCAAACCCTAAACCCCATAATCTCTAGACCCTAAACCCTAAACGCGAAACCTTAAAGCCTAACCCTGCACCTTAAGCCCCAAACCCTAAACCCCATAATCTCTAGACCCTAAACCCTAAACGCGAAACCTTAAAGCCTAACCCTGCACCTTAAGCTCCAAACCCTAAACCCTATAATCCCTAGACCCTAAACCCTAAACGCGAAACCTTAAAGCCTAACCCTGCACCTTAAACCCCAAACCCTAAACCCTATAATCCCTAGACCCTAAACCCTAAACGCGAACCTTAAAGCCTAAGCCTGCACCTTAAGCCCCAAACCCTAAACCCTATAATCCCTAGACCCTAAACCCTCCCAAACCCTAAACCCTATAATCCCTAGATCCTAAACCCTAAACGCGAAACCTTAAAGCCTAACCCTGCACCTTAAGCCCCAAACCCTAAACCCTATAATCCCCAGACCCTAAACCCTAAACGCGAAACCTTAAAGCCTAACCCTGCACCTTAAACCCCAAACCCTAAACTGTAGGTGGACTTGGGCCCTGCATCTCTTGTCGGACGCGCGCCCGGGGCTGCACTGGAGCCAAAGTCTGAAGGAGGTGTGGGTTTCTAGGGTTCCTGTAAGGGATCTATAACGAGGCAGGGCTTTGGGACATTTTATATTTTCCCTTATTGGGATTAAGAGGATCTTATTTACTAATATTTTTCAAAAGCTTTAAAAGCCCCACCTAGATAAGGGTTCTATACCGGTCTAGGGTGTACGTAGGGATCGAGGGTTCAGGGTTCGGGCTTTGCGGTTTAGGGTTTAGGGGACTTGTAGGCTTTTGGGAGTTTGCATTTGAGGATTTGAGGATCGGGTTCAGGGTTTGTCCGTTGAGGTTTAGGGTTTAGGGTTTAGGGCTGGTCAGAGAACTGCTGTATTGCAATTCAGGTACGTATCATCTACTGACCAGTTTTGCTGATCCTTTATGCAGGGAACCGGGTTGCTGGGACGCGCAATGACCCTAATGCCGAAAGCCTATACATCTCTAAACCCTAAACCCTAAACCCATAACCGTGGCTTAAACCCTAAGCCCTAAACTCTACGCTAGACCCCCAAAACTCCTCATCCCTAAACCCCCAACCAGGTAATTAAAATCCCAAACTCTTATGTGCCCTTGAAGGAACCCTTAAAGGAACCCTTAAAGGAACCCTTAAAGGAACCCTTAAAGGAACCCTTAAAGAAAGCTTCTGGGTGCGCCCTGACATGCAAGGACTTCGCTTGCACTGCTGCCCGATCTCGTCTTCCTCCATGCTGGGATGAATGCTTGCGCTGCAGGAGGGCATTGGCAGGACTCGCGGCGCATGCTCGTGGTTTAGGGTTGAGGCTTCAGGGGTATATCATATCATATATGTATATAAATACACACACACACTATATCTATCTATCTACCTACCTATCTATCTATCTATCTAACTATCTATCTGAATATCTATCTATCTATCTATCTGTCTATCTATCTATCTCTATATATATATAGATAGATAGATGTATCATGCAAGCATGCACGTATGCACGTATACATGTGTACATGCGTACATGCGTACATGTGTACATGCATGCATACATACATACATACTACATACAGAGACAGACAGCCAGCCAGCCAGGCAGGCAGGCAGGCAGGCAGGACAGACAGATATATTCAAAGAAGCGCCGGGTAGGTTAGGAAGTGAATCCTGACTTCCTGCAGACCTTGCGACGTCGCAGTTTACGTAGAACCTCATTGGTAAGCAGTATCCTGCGAGCTCCGAGCAAGAACTCGACATGAACCTTTACTGCGAAGTGGCCCCAAATCCCAAATTCAAACCCATAAACCTTAGGCTGTTCGACAAGAGCCCTTAAACAAAAACCTCAAGCCTAAACCCCAGACCCTAAACCCTAAACCCCTAAAGCCTAAACCCTAAACCCCGAAACCCCAAAGCCCTGCACCACTTGAGCCAGAAGCTCGGCAGTTTCTCTGTGAATTTCGGGCTCTGGCTTCCGTACGGCTTAGGGTTTAGGGCTTCGGATTTAGGGCTTAGGGTTTAGTGTTTAGGGTTTAGTTAGGGATGCTTCAGTACCCCAGCTGTTGGTATTTTGTCGTATACTTTTAAGATTTATGGTTTAGGGTTTAGGACTTTCATCGTATGTCATCGTATGTTTTCTGGCGTGGTGATTTGCGGAAAGACTGGGGTAATGGGTAGTGGAAGTCCCTAGCTTCTTCTGCCCTAAACCCTCAAGCCAACCCTGAGCCCTAAACCTCTAAACCCCAAACCCTCACACCCTAAACCCTAAACCCTAAGCCCCTAAGCCCCTAAACCCCAACCTTAAACCCTAAACCCCTAAACCCTAAACCCCTAAACCCTAAACCCTAGAGTCTAAACCCCAAATCATCACCCAAGCCATAAACTCTAAGCCCTAGGCCGAACTCCCAAACCCTAAACCCTACTGTAGAGGCCTTAATAATGAGAATCGGGGTATATTGTTATACTATAGTTATAACAAGTATCCCACAAACTAGTAGAGGTAATTATCAAGGCCCCCACATTACATAAACCCTAAACCCCAAACCCCAAACCCCAAACCCTCAAGTCGACAAGCTTTCAAGCGGTCTCCCAGGAGGCCTTGAGCCTCCTTGCGACGATGCCGGAGAGGCAGCTCCAGCCCAGCGTGGCTCTGCGTGCCGAAGGTTTCGGAGTGTAGGGTTTAGGGGTTAAAGCTTAAGGTTTCAGAGTTTAGGATTTTGAGGTTGAAGCTTAAGGTTTCAGAGTTTAGGGTTTAGGGGTTGAAGCTTAAGGTTTCAGAGTTTAGGGTTTTGAGGTTGAAGCTTCAGGTTTTTTAAGGTTTAGGGGTTCAAGGTTGAAGTGTAAGGGTTTAGGGCTTTAGGTTTAAGGGCTGCTACATTTTTTTTGGGGGGCTGGGGTTTGGGTTCTCGTGGAAGGGTTTTGGGTGTGGGGACGTAGCATCCCGAGTTTTGGTTGCAGGGGCCATCTTACCCTAAACCCTCCCTAAACCTGAGGACTTGCATAAGATCCTGGGCTTCAGGCGGCTGGGAAGAAGCATGTTTCTGATTCCCTAAAGAAATAGCCTAGAGATACCTGAAAGGATCCCTTACAGAGACCTTTAAACTAAGCCCTTTTCCGGAGATTCTATAAGGGTTCCTTTCCGGGACCCTCGCTGACACTCGCTTTTGAGCCGGCTTCTTCTGGGTTCTCGTCCAGGGTCCTGATTTCGGGTTTAGGGTTTAGGGTTTGGGGTTTAGGGTTCAGGGTTTGGGGTTTGGGGTTTAGGGTTTGGGGTTTAGGGTTTAGGGTTTGGGGTTTAGAGTTGAGGTTTTAGGGGATCAGAAAATGTAACTTTTGCTGTAAATCCTGCTTCACTGTTGTCATTCTTCTCCGATTATTGCCGTTACTATCACTGTTCTCAATTCCGTTGCTGTACTTCTAGTTATGAGTATCATGATTATCATCAACGTACCTCACTACAAATCCACTACAATATTTCTATAGTCGATAATGTACCGTTACTATCATACACTATAGCACAATATGACAACCTTGCCTGAAGTCATGAACAAGAGCAGTCGTTGGATCGATTCGGGGCATTTCGCGCCAACTCAGACTCTTTTGCATCCACCTTTCCCTCGGCGCTAGCCCCCAAACCTTTAAACCCTAAACCCCGAACCGTTTAGAAAGTTTAGTTTTGGGTCTACAGTTCGGGGTTCAAAGGCTGTACGCAGACGAACCTCAGGTCATCAGCTTCACAGCCGCCATGGACGCCACTGACACATGGTTGCATTTGGTCGACAGATGCAGGCAAGCTGTGATTAGCCCAGAGCACCCACACCTGTGTGACGTTCTCCTCTTGCATTCGACAACCATGTTCCCTGCAGTCGATGTCTAGATCCTAAACTCGAAACCCCAAACTCTAAACTCTAAACCCTAAACCAGGAGTCGCATGGGCCATGGCAGTGCGTGCTGGAGCTTCTTTCAGCGTTGATGGCTTGCCAGCTCGTGCCCAACGCCGCTTGGGGAGCATGGCATGAGCGAAGCCACTTCTACTACTGCTGCTCGTGGTCTCCGTCGTCGTCGTAGTAGTAGTAGTAGTCGTCGTCGTGGTGGTGGTGATGGCAGTGGCAGTGGTAGTGGTAGTACTGGCAGTAGTGGTAGTAGTGGTAGTAGTGGTAGTAGTGGTAGTAGTGGTAGTGGTGGTAGTAGTGGTAGTAGTGGTAGTACTGGTAGTAGTAGTGGTAGCAGTAGTAGTAGTAGTAGCAGCAGCAGCAGGAGTAGTAGCAGTAGCAGTAGCAGTAGCAGTAGCAGTAGCAGTAGTAGTAGTAGTAGTAGTAGTAGTAGTAGTAGTAGTAGTAGTAGTAATCACAATAGCAACAGCATCGGCAAGAGCTCGCACAGGTCATCAGCCACGCCGCTGCCATTCGCGCTTCCGCTCAGGGTGGCCAGCGGCTGCGAGTTTCAGAGCCTCGGAAAAAAGCTCTCCATCATTGGATCCCTGAACCCTAGCAAACCACGTTTTGGGGTTCCATTGATTTCACTAAGTAAGTCCTTGCAAAGTTTTGTTATTTGGGGTTAGGGTAAAGCCCGAAGAGCTCAAGACCTAATCACTCACAACCTGACCCCGAACCCTAAACCCGAAATCCCCCAAACCCCGGAAGCCGAACCCCTCAGACCCAGGTGGCGCCAGACCCCTCATCACCAGAGAGCCAAGAGAAACCCCAAAACCCTAAACCCTAAACCCTAAACCCTAAACCGATTCTCGGGCTCATGGTTGATTTGCCAGACGCCGCCTTAAAGGGTTGGCTGGAACCCGACACCTCTAGGTCATGCGTCGGCCTGTCCAGCTTTGTTGCTAAGAAGGCTATTGATGCCTTCTCTGTCTTCTTTGTGATTATTGCGTTTATCCCGGTCTTGTGACGTTTTTGCAAAGTTCTGAGTTTCGTCTATTGGCGAGAAGCCGCAACCGGATCGTGGTAAGCATGATCGTGCAGAAGGCGATGATGGTATCGATAATGATGTTTAAGATGAGGATGATTTGGTTGATGATGGCGATGATGATTGTGATGGTGAGGAGGAGGACGAGGAGGAGGAGCCTCTGGTTCTGGTAATGTAGGAACCTGATTAAGAAACTCTGGGCCTATAACCCCAAAATAGTAGGATTCATATAAGGAACCCTAACAAAGGCCCAAGGTTTCTTAATCAGGTTCCTATATTACTCGAGATCAGGTCCCTGGATGTTTACGCAAGCCCTGAACCACCAAGCGAAGCTGAATTTTACATCATGTGTAGAACACCTTGTGCGAGCCTGTCGCATGTCCTTGCATGTGGCTGCTGTGAGGCCTATCTATCACCCTGAGTTCTACATGCCTGCTGTTCTGCTAAGTCGTTGCGGACTGGTTTGTTTTCTTTGCTTGTGTGCTGCGACAGCCACCACCACTACTACTGCTGCTGCTGCTCCTACTACTTCTACTGAGGAGCTACTCGCTGAGACGATGGCGACCGCGACTCGAGACTTGCGGCACGGTGGAAGACAGACACACCCCGCGGGCATCCAGCGGTCCCGCCCCAGTGTTGAAACCCTGAACCCTACATCCTAAACTTAGGTGTTTTTAGAAAGCCCGGTCGCGACTTACCCCCAAAATCGCGGACAAACATTGTTACAATGTTTCGGTTTTGGTACAAACATTGTTACAAAGTTTCGGTTTTGGAAAACATTGTTACAAACATTCTTTCGGTGTTTCGGCAATTGTTTGAAATATTCTTTAAATGTTTCGACAATTGTTTGAAATATTCTTTAAATGTTTCGAAAATTGTTTGAAATATTCTTTATAAATGTTGCGAGAATTGTTTGAACCGATTTGAACCATTGTGTTGGGGTTTCAAGGGCTGCTTGAAATGTTGATTAAGTACATAAATGTATAATAATCTAGTCTAAGGAGCTGTTTATGAGAATATTGCTCTTCCGCTCTGGACTCTCACCACCCGTGTTCTTTTGTGTGGCTCAAACATGCGTAGAAGAAGCACAGCGACGAACAAGCACGGTGGAAGACTCGTTTCGTTTGCAAGCTCAGTCTGCTAACAGATCTGGGAGAGGACGGACAGAGGATTATATCATGCAGCCGTGCCAGCCCTTCGGAGGTGAAAGGCGAAGTTGGTTGGACGAAATGGACTCCGAATGCCATTTTGAGAGTGATGCCGCAAGTCAGGTAGACGGGGCAAGCGCTGAATCTACTTTGGTTGCAAGGTTGTTCGTCGCAGAGTCTATCGAGGAGGGATAGATCCAGCATAGTTCTCGGAGTGCTCACTGGTTACAGCATCCGTGCAAACTCGGCTTTCTCGATTTCTCGTCATCAAGCTTATTTCGGACGAGACAAAGGTTGAACTAGATATGGGGTTCATGGAAACGCAGCCAGGTCAGTGCTGACATCTCATGGTCAGATTACGCGGTGACGTTGTGAACATCGATGCTGTCCGTGCACCTTTTGTTTTGCCAACCAAGACAGCTATAGAAAGCTGTTACCAGGTGGCCCATCTTGTCTGCAGGCCCGTGCGGCCTGTGGCCGGCTGTGACATCACTGAAGGCAAAATGTCGTGCTGTACTTGTGACATGCGACGCAGGTCCCGCTAACCTGAAGTTGTTGAGACTTGCGTGCTGCTTCCTTCAGATGTCGCCATCATGTGTACATTGTGCGCGCAGCATCGCAACAGAAACGTGGTCGAGCTTGCTACAATGTTACAAAGCTAGTAGGCATTCTGCCGGGTTGTTTCGCAATAGCCAGGTCATGAGGCAGGGATCCTGGTTGCCTTCGATTGGGCAGAAGGTCCAGGCAACGTTAGCTTCAAGGCTTGTCATCTTCGAAAAGGAGCCAGAAGAGTTGGAGGAGGAGTCGGCTCGTGCCCGCATTGCCTTCACAGCTTCGCTGAAGCTATAGTCGCCTCGAATTTGCCGCAAGGTGAAGACGAGCAGCGATCGCGGGGCTTGGTTCGGAAATGAAAAAGCCAACAGCAAAATGGCTGTCGCCAGTGCCATGTGACGGGTCATGCAAGCCGTGCGGGATTTGCAGGGAAAACCCACCGCCCAGAAAAACGGCCGCTCCAGATGGACCGGGTAAGGCACGACAAGGGCCAAAGCCAAAGCAGCACAAGGTTGCGGAGGTCGCAGCAGTTGCTCCGTACAAGGATCAGACGGCTGAACTGGAAGAGGAGGAAGATGAAGAGAGCAACCATGGTAGTTCCCAGAGCGGGGCTCAAAACCTAAATCCTATTCTGAAAATAGGGCCTAATTACTGCCCTTAGTTTCAAGTTTCAAGCAGAGGACCTCAAACATTGCATTTAAAATCCTAGCGCAACTCTATCGGATAGCTTTTAGACCCACACCGCGAACATGGTAAACCGTATACGGCCATGAGCTTAAAAAGCGTAAAGTTCATGTTCAAGACACCAATTTGCCAATAAGCCCAACAACCCTTCAACAAGCCATGTGCGCGTTAATTCCTAAACCCTCGCCTAGAGGCCTAACCTGAGCCTGAAGTCTTATGTGACAGGACCCAAGATTTCAAAGTGTAACCGTCGCCCACTGGTCGCACATCTCACAAATCACTATAGTCGAAAGGCCTAAGGCCTAAGACTAAGTAAGACAGTAAGACCTCAGAGATAGCTGTCGACAACACGTCAGCCACGGTGCTTCCAGTGCCTTTCCAATCGAAAAAGCTGAGAAAACCTGTTCGGTCTTTTGTATATGGCTGCTGGGCTTAGTTGAGTTTATTGAACTTGTTCGACATTCGCAGTCTTTATGAAACTCGACGGTTGCTGTGGGGTCTAGGCTTCTGATGCACCCGAGCCCGTCGTCTTCTTCGTGAGGCCCAGCACCACTCAGGCCAGTTGTTTCTGTTGAGGCTCCTGCAATTCGTGCAGACTCTGCCGCTGCAGGGCGGCGCATTTTGAAGCGCGCCACGGTTTGAGGACGGAGGCCAACCTTTCAGATCGCGCCGATCTATTCAGAGGGCGTTCACACGAGGTGGGTCGCACTTTGCCGGCGACATACGGACTCCACAGGTAGAGCACTGCCTTGCAGAAAAACAGTGTTCAACGGTTCGGGTCTTTCAGACAGCGAGTGCAGTCTGCGACTCAAGCGAAGGCTTGTAGCCGGGTTCAACGATGTGGAGTGGGGCGACAACAAGAGGTCGTTCCATGTGTCGCAGGGTGGCTGGCAGCTGGCGACTTACCGCGATGCTGTCGGAGCATTGGGCCATCATTGCGTCCCCGCTGCCAGGGCCAATTGGGCCCTTGGGCCTTGGGCCTTTCGGTTGCCGGAGTGGGTAATTAAAGCAGACTGCTGCAGACTGCTGGGGCCTTGGGCCGGAGGACGGGACAGGACAGAAGCTTCTCAGTTGGCAAAAATTCGTGCTGACAGCTCCCTGTTAGTGCTTGGTGAGTTCTGTAGACTTCAAATTGTGTGCCCAAGCCTTTGTCTCGCTGCTAAGTGGTGCGTGACACGCAGCCCAATCGAGTCTCATCCTATGTCTCAGAATCACAAAACTGCCAGGAGCAACACGAAGTGAGAAATTACTTCTCTGGCTCCTATCATTGCTTAGTAAAGTTTAGAATCATAGCCAAATTGTTTGACTGAGCAGTCAATATTCCAAACAATCAAAGAAATATTTCTACAACCAAAGAATGTTTCAAACTTTACAAGAATGTTTGTAAGTTTGTAGGAATGTTTGTAACAATGTACAAAAGAATATTTCTCTACTTTAAAATGTTGTTTCTCTACTTTAAAACGTTGTTTCTCTACTTTAAAGGTTGTTTCTCTACTTTAAACGCTGCGTACAAACATTCTTACAAACATACAAACATTCATACAAACATTTCGTAAACACTTCGCACAAACATTCTTTACTATAAACAATGTACAAAAATGATCAGGAAATGGATAGATAAACAAACGCTGCCAACAGATTCATTCTGCGCAGAGTGCAGAGCCCTGGTGGGCAGCGAATCATCAATCGCCTTGCGCAGCATCCGGGCGCTTCCCCGAAGCTTTGAAGTTCAAACTCGGATATCTACACCGCGGCATTTCCAGTTTGAGTAGTTTGCCACTGCCTGTCTTGAGCGAAGCGGACTTGAGTGGCACGCCTTTGAGCCTGAGACGGATATGGAGGACCTGTGGCGATTGCGGAAGGAGGCTCTGAGCCGGGTGGAAGGAAGTTTGCTACTGCGACTTCCCGTGCCTCTGCCCCAAAGCTCCGGTGGTCTACGACCTGACCAGGGCTTGCAAATGTTGCTTGTGCAATGCCAAGTCTACGGACGAGAATGCTTTGGACGGGTGGGAGGGGGACGAAGATGTACCGTTTGCTTGATCGAATCCCCTGGTCTACATACCAACGGAGCGGAGTGTCGGAAGGGGGGATCGACCTCATCTGCTGGAACGTCTTTCGAGCGTCAGGCAGGATTTGCAGATTTGCAGTTGCGGTTCAGTCTTGCAGTCTTGAATTATTGCCATCCAAAACTAAACAAATTCAGGTCGGCAGTGCCGTTTACCGGGGGCGCTCCCGAAAGCGGGGCTTGCCAGGAGGGCAGGGGGTATGCGGGGGGATGGGGGAGGGGGTGAGGGTGGCTGGCAGGGAGGGAGTTGGGGGCTGGGCCTGGGAAGGGGAGGGGCGGGAAAAGCCTGACCGCGAAGCTGGCTCAAAGTGGAGTTTGGAGCTCCTGCTCGCCATGTCCAGCTCTGTTGATCCTGCGAGCTTTACGCCGATGCAGTGGGACAAAAGACCAGTCCTTCAAGGTCACGTGGCATATGTGCTCAGGCGTTGACAAACAACAGTGGATCAAGGCGCGCTGCCAGCTGCTTGCCGTTGGCCCCCTGCGCGAAAGTTCCTCCTTCACGTCCTTCACGCCCTTCTCCGTGGCCTTCTCGGGTTGATGCCCTTTTGGCGGGTGGTGTCGATTGCCTTTCGATTGGGAAAAGCATACTGGAAAGCATCACGGAATGGCATCAGGGAGGCTAAGTGCTGCCGCCACGGTGGTGGGTGCGACGTTCCTTCCGTCGCCGAGACCGCCTGCAAAGACCTCAACAAGCTGAACCACACTGCTCCCACTCACGATGCCACTAAAAGCCGGTCCTCGAGCAGAATTCCAGCCGGGGTGTCGGGGCTACGCTCGAAGTCACTTTCTTCGTTTTTCACGAAAACGTGGACTCGTTCAGCGATCAGCTCAGCTCAATCGACGACTCCAACCTGAAGGTTTGCTTGAACGAGTTCGCATCCTTGGGGTGCATCAGCCAGCCGATGATGGCAGACGTATCGGAGGTAGGCAGTTAGGGCTTCATGCCGTCGTCGCAGAGTCTGCATCCTGTTCATAGACCCACGTAGCTCCAAGCTCGATCTCCGCGATCGGCCGTTTGAGGTTGTGATGAGCAAGTTTCGCCACTTGGCTAGCAGTTGCATTGGCATAGCACCATGCTCATCGCAAGTGTTTCTTATGCAAGACGACTTGGCGGTTTATAAGTGTATGGAGGAGCGGCAAGCAAAAGTCAATAAATCCAAGAAGTCGCAGACTCAGAGCCATTGGGTGAATCAAATATGAAGTTTCCCGACAGCCTTTGCGTTCGTTGGGGCTTGCCTCCATGGAAGGGAGTTGGCCTGGAATGCATGGTGCCTCACCTTCATCGACCGTGAGGCTGATTGCCTCAAGCTCCCAAAGATTGAATCTTCGGGAGCAGGTTTCTGCAACCTGTCGCAAAGCATGGGTCGTGCCAATAGCACTATCTTGCAAGCAGATGGTCGGCACGTGGCTCCAACCATGTTACCGGGGCAGTTGTTGTGGACCCATCTAGCTTCTCGACAGGCAAGTTTGATGAGTGGTTACGAGGCCCTTCTCATGCCAGGGTATCCAATCGGACCCTGCTTGCACAGGTTTTCCCACTAAGGCTACGTTGTGAGCGCAGACGAGGCGACGTCGAAAAGTAAAACGCTCCCAGCAGACCTTTTTCTCGAAGACTCAGTTCTCCAAGACTCAGGCATGCCTTGCCGCTGTGCATAGGCGTCCCGTCGGGTTGAAGACCACCGCCTCGTCTATCCCGGCGGCGAGGCCTGAGGCCGGGAAAAGAGAAGGCGGACTGCTGAACAAGGCCTGAGGCCGGGTGCTGGAGTTGTCTTTGCAGCCACTTGGTTTTCTTATAGGAATCGGACATTTTGCTTTTATGCGTGCGACTCAATTGTGACAGTTCAAAAAGGTTGCTGCAATTCACTCGATGAGCAGCCCGAGAAAAGTCAACAGCGTCGCTTCCTGGTCATGGTCATAGTCAAGGAGTCAAGGTTTTCAGGCCAGGAGACGTAGGAGTGGGAGTTTATTTTAGGAAGTTTAGCCTAGCACTCAAGGTCATGTTGCTGTTGATGTAAGCATCGTTGCGGTCATGGTGTCCTGGGGCCCGTGATCGTCTTCATTACCGTCATTATTATCATAGGCTCATGGTGACGTAGTGCTTCTCTGCTTCTCATCAGTGTCTCGCAGTGTGCTTGTCATAGATTCGAAGTGGCATCGTCGTCATTCTTTCTTGCATGATGCACTAGAAAGCAACCCGAAAGCCAGAGTAAATACTCCTCCAGTGCACTCTATCCGACTCTATCCACACTTATTCAGTGTACTTCAAACATCAACTGGGAAAGACCATGATGACGTTGATGATGATGACGACTGCATGGCACCCTGTTCCTTCGTTGACAATACGGTAATCGGAGACATTTTAAGTCCATTATGAGCTGTTCAATGAGCTGTTGAAAATGTTTCAAACAATTTAAAGAATATTTCAAAAAATTGTCGAAACATTTAAAGAATGTTTCAAACAATTGTCGCAACATTTAAAGAATGTTTCAAACAATTAAAACAATGTTTGTAACACCCAAAACAATGTACGAGGTGAAACTTCGGGGTGGTTTAGCGCCGGGCTTCTAAAAACACCTAATCCTAAACTCTAGAGCTTCAAGCCACCCCCCTAAACCCTAAACCCTAAACCCTAAACACCCTAACCCTGAACCCTGCATCCTAAACTCCTGAGTCTCTAGAGCTCAAAGCCCTATGTTGAAAGGTGGGATCTTCGGACTTCAGCTGACGCTTTCTAGTCAAAGGCTCGACGTCTTAACTGTGAGGTTGGGCTCTTGGGGTTAGGCGGTTTAGGGTTTCTTTTATGCTCGCTATCACTATAGGGTTTAGGGTGTTTCAGGGTTTAGGGTTTCGGGCTTTTTAGGCTTTTAGCGGTGTGCAGTGTGGGATTTAGGACTTCTGCCATCTGTGCATGCAGCATATGCCAAGCAAGCCTGCAACCGCGCTCTTCAGTCTTTTGTTTTCGTGATTACATCACCCTGAACCTAAACCCGAAGCCGTAGGCATATCTATGCCCAGTCCATGTCTGCATGATCTTCTTGCTCATGAAGAGAATTCGAAGCCGCACGCGGAATTTAAACCCAACGCCCCGAACCTCGGCATGACAGCAATGCCCCGCTGTGTACAGACCATGCCCCGTAAACCCATATGAACTCTCAGCCTTAAAGCTGTTTTGAACCCCAAGCCCTAAACCCTAAGCTAAACCCTTAGCTCTCAGCCTTAAAGCTGTAATCCCTAAACCTTTAACCAAACAGACCCATGTCTTCCAATCTTCCTGAATTCAGGATTATACCTGCCTCAAACTATAACAGGATCTCTAATATGATTAAAGGTAGATTCCTTACTTCAGGGATCTTGGAAGATGTGGGGTTTCGATGCTGGGAGCTGCGTCGAGATTATAGAAATCTTACAGAGGCCCCTGTGTTAGACTCTAAACCCTAAAGACTGTTATGGAACCCATATAGAGGCCCCTAGATAATAACCCTAAACCCTAAACCCTAAACCCTAAGCCCTAAACCCTAAACCGTGATAAGACGAAGAGCTTCGATGCGGGGGGCTGTGTCCAATGGAAGCCCAGACTGGAAGCCTGCAGATCACCGGGCGCAGCGAGGTGCTGGACCTGGGAGCCAGAAAGCTTCCAGGACCCCAAAAGTATGTGGGGGTTGATCAAAATTATGGGCCCCTTTCGGTCCTTTGAACTATAAGGAATATACTATAATACAGACCCCAAAGGGCCCATAATTTTAATCAACCCCCATGTAGAAGAATAGGTTTTGGGCCATTATTTTGCCTACTTTGGGGGTCCAGGTTCCAGGTCATACGGTTTTTGGACAAAACCCTGCATGACCCTAAGGACCCTAAACTATGGGAATTATGGTATATTCCTTATAATGGGTAATGCAGGATTTTGTCCATCAGCAGTACTATTCCGAAAGGTTCTTGATTATACTTACAGGCTAGTTATGATAGGTTGGAGCTGGGAGCCAGAAAGCTTCTAGGCCACGCTTTAGTTTACCATGAGGGTTCTATGGGGTCGATGGGGTTTGGTGTTTAGACATCAGGTTTAGAGTTTGGAGTGGGTTAGGGGTTTAGGGTTTAGGGGTTTAGGGGTTTAGGGTTTAGGGGTTTAGGGGTTTAGGGGTTTAGGGTTTAGGCTTTGTGCGGGAAGGCTCGTAGAAGGGCTCTAGAAGGGTTCTCCAGTGCTGCTTTGCGCCCTTTCATCCCGAGTTTCCGGTTGAGATCTGAAGAATACTGGGGACCCAAGGCTTCATGCAAAGCGATCGTTGCCTGCGGAAGATCCACCGAGTGGCAGGCGGCGCTCTTAATACTGTCGGGCATCTTTGCATCCCGTGCAGCTCCCGATGTCTACAGCTTCAGCGCCGCAATCACGGCCTGCGAAAAGGGCTTGAAGTGGCAGATTGCAGTAGATCTCTTAGAGCACATGGCATCAGTGCAGACTCTGCCAAATGTGGTGAGCTACAATGCTGGCATCAGTGCATGTGAAAAGGGAGGTGAGTGGCAAATAGCACTGCTCCTCTTCTCGCAGATGCCGACTGACGATGTTGCTCCAAGTGAGATCAGCTACAATGCCAGCATCAGTGCGTGTGAGAAGGGTAGTGCGTGGCAGACGGCTCTGTTTCTGTTTTCGCAGATGCCAGAAGCCAGAGTTGTACCAGATGCGATCAGTTTCAATTCAAGCATTAGTGCATGTGAGAAGGGCGGGAAGTGGCAGATTGCGTTGACTTTGCTGTCGCAGATGCCAGCAGCAGAGGTCCAGCCAAGCGCGATTAGCTACAGTGCCGGCATCAGTGCGTGTGAGAAAGGTAGTCAGTGGCAGATGGGCTTGCATTTGCTGTCGCTTATGCCTGCCGCCGATGTTCTGCCCAATGAGATCACCTGCAGTGCCGGCATCAGCTCTTGTGAGAAAGCAAGTGCGTGGGAGACGGCGTTGGTGTTGCTGTTGCACATGCCGGCAACCAGAGTCGCGCCGAATGAGATTACTTTCAATGCTGGCATCAGCGCACTGGAAAAAGCTGGTGAATGGCAGATGGCCTTGCTCCTGCTGTCTCAAATGCTGGCAGCCAGTCTTGTGCCAGATCAGATCAGCTGCAGTGGTTGCATCAGTGCTTGCGAGAAACGTGGGGAGTGGCAGATGGCCCTAGTTCTGTTTTCCTGGATGCAGGAAGCCTTCATCGTGCCAGACGTGATTAACTACAGTGCTTCCATAAGTGCATGTGAGAAAGGTGGTGCGTGGCAGATGGCATTGCGGCTATTTTCATTACTGATGAATGCGAGTATAGAGCCGAATGAGATTAGCTTCAATGCCACCATCAGCGCATGTCAGAAAGGTGGAGAGTGGCAGATGGCACTGCTCCTGTTTGCAGGCATGCCGATAACCAGAGTTGTGCCAAACCGGATCAGCTTCAGCTGTGCTACCAGTGCATGTGAGACCTGTGGCGAGTGCGGCCTTGCATGGAAAGAGTCTGGATATAACTTGACACGCGGCTGTCAGTTCGACCAGGAGATGTTCCAGTAGCCGAAGAGATATGTCCGATCGTGTTCCGGAAGGAAGAGAAGCTCTGTTTTCGAGTACTCAGGTGGTAAAGCACAGTGTCGGCAGAGCGTGCTCGCCTTTCCGCCTATGGTTGCTGGCAAAGGAACTTAGCTTGCCGTAATAGGGGTACATCGTGAATAGCATGTTTTCCTTATTGGGATATCTCGAATCTCCAGTTAAGTTCCTTCACAAGGACCCAGATTTCGGTCGTCGGCTTCTTGGAATTATGAGCGCGGTCTGACCTGTGAGGAGCTAAGCCATAGCGGCTCTGAAAGAGACACCGGGACTCAGCCGTGCAAGCTCATGACACTTATGGGAGTTCTGATCTCTCTCGTCTGCAAAAGCTCTTCTCCAGTGGTGAGTTGCAAACATGTGTGGTTCGCTGCGAGATCTTCCGCACATGCCTGGATTTTTGCAGGTCTAGGTTCCCTGGTAGTACCCTTTTGCCCTTTCTATTTTGGAGTCTCCTTATCGAAGCCGAAGATCTGTGAGGAGCTGAGCGATTCGCCGCTTCGAAGCTTGAAGCAGCTGCGGCTCAGCTCCTCGCAGATCGCCTTCATCCGGAAAGTAACCATGTCGGGAAAAGGAAGGGCGCCTTTTTCCGTGGGCTGGAACAATTTCGAAGTAATTCGCAGAGTGACAAAGTTTACCCCATGATCCCCAAGTACTTATACCGTCAAGCACGCCGAATATATACTCCAGAGTTTAGGGTTTAGGGTTTAGGGTGCTTGGATCATCATCTAGAATCTACTCCCCTAAACCCTAAACTCCTAAACCCTAAACCCGGGCTTTCGAAGCCAGGGGTCTGAAGGTTAAGGGTTTGGGATCATAGCCGGGTGGGGTTCCGGTTGGGGTTGAGGGGGTAGTGCGACATCAGAGTCGCAAGAACTCGCACTGCGACTGGGGTTGGGGGGAGGGAGTGAGGGAGGGTTTTGGTGAGTAGGTAATAAAAAGACTTATAAGTACCCTTAAAGGGGTGTTAATTGCGGTTATCTGATACTTACAAGTCTATAAAACAACAGCTACTTACTCAGTCCCCCGACCCTTCGAGTAAACAAACCCCAAACCCTGAACCCGTAAGCCTTTGTTTGGCCTTGGGGGAACCGCCTTCCTGCCACCCCGTTTAACCCTAAACCCTAAACCCTTAGACAAGGGCTTTGGGGTTCCTTGATTTTTCTTTTAGGCTTAGTAGCAGAGTGGATACCCTGTGCACTTTTTGGGGATCATATTACCCACTATAAAACTGAAAGTGTATACTGTTGGGCGCTTATGAACTCAGCAACTAAGTAGGGGTCCATAAAGGTATCTATGAGGTCTTACGGCAAATGAGACCAGGTATATCGAGGCTTAGTTAGTTATATAGAGACTACAAGGAAACACGCTATTGTTCGTTACTCCGACCCATTTGGTAGTGATGGCTGCTAAGCGATGCTTGGCTCAGATAATTTTAGGGGGCTGTAGTGATTTCGGGGTCTCTGGGATCTTTAGATGTAGGGTTTCAGGGTTTACAGTTTCGGGATCAGCGATCACGATCCAGTATTCTGGGTCACAGGGTGCAGGGTTGAGGGCTTAGGGCATGGTTGAAGCACTCAGACTGCTAACGGCGACACTGGGATCTGAGTCTTTGCCTGATTCCGCCTCTGTCGATGCTGGTTAGTACAGCAGTCCTCACAGCTAGTAACTAGTAAGAACTCCCCCCTTATAGCCTCTGTAGAACTATACTTGAACTATACTAGCATACCTGCAAACCCTATTCCAATAGATTAAAAATTGTAAAACGCCCCCACTTTAAACCCTCGTAATCACCCTCATAGTGACCCTTTCTAAAACCCTGTAACGGAACCGTATTCCAACGGTGAAGGCCCCTGATAAATCATGTGGAGCTATGCCGGCCATGGCGACGCTACCAAACTCTGCGCAGCTGGCGCGAGATTGGGAGCTTGCAGTGCGCGTGGCACAAAGACTGCCAAAAAGTGGGAGCCAGAAAGCTTCTCGAGCCCGCCTTAGTACCCTTTGCCCTTTGTATTCAGGGTTTAGGGGTTCCTCAGTAGAACTGAATACTAGGAGGTGGGATAGCCTTCATGATTCAGGGGATACTCTGGAGCCCAGGCTTCATGCAAAGCGATCGTCGCCTGCGGGAGAGCCACAGAGTGGCAGGCGGCACTCCGAGTACTCTCGGACATCTTCGCATCCCGTGCAGCTCCCGATGTCTACAGCTTCAGCGCCGCAATCACGGCCTGCGAGAAGGGCTTGAAGTGGCAGATTGCAGTAGATCTCTTGGAGCGGATGATTTCAGTCCAGACTCTGCCAAATGTGGTGAGCTACAGTGCCGGTATCAGCGCATGCGAGAAAGGTGGTGAATGGCAGATGGCCTTGTCCTTGCTTTTCAGAATGGCTGCATCTAGACACTTGCCAAACACCATCAGCTTCAGTGCTGCGATCAGTGCGTGCGAGAAGGGCGGTGAGTGGCAGATTGCGTTGACTTTGCTATCGCAGATGCCGACAGCCGAAGCTGCACCAAATGAGATCAGCTTCAATGCAAGCATAAGTGCTTGTGAGAAAGCTGGTCAGTGGCAAATGGCGTTGGTGTTGCTGTCGCTGATGCCTGCAGCCAGTGTTGTGCCAAACCACATCAGCTTCAATGCCACCATCAGCGCATCTGAGAAAGCAGGTAAATGGCAGATGGCACTGTTTCTGCTATCTCTTATGCCCGCGGCCACCGTTTTGCCAGATAAAATCAGCTTCAACGCCAGCATGAGCGCTTGTGAAAAAGCTGGTGAGTGGCGGATGGCATTACATTTGCTGTCGCAAATGCCGGCAGCTAGTGCTGCATCGAATGAGATCAGTTTCAATGCAGCCATCAGTGCTTGTGAGAAAGGTGATGGTTTCGGAAAACAGGTGGTCCCTAGCCGCTCCTAGCCCTTGGATAGTAGCATCCTTCTTAATTACACAGACCACATCATAGGATACCCGAACTTCAAGAAGCCCTTACAAAATCATGTAAATCCGTATAAAACGTATGAAACCCTACATAGAACCACCCCTAATTCCTAAACCCTAAACCCTATAGAACCACCCTTGCAAAGCCCTGCAGGAGGTTCCTGGGAGTTGGCATTGCTGCTGTTTTGTCAAATGCCAACAATGCGATCCGCGCCGAGTGAGATCAGCTACAGCGCCGTAATGAGCGCTTGTGAGAAACTCATATGGGAGTTTCCGAAAATTAGGGGTAGCTTATTTTGGGGTCGTTATAATAAGGATGCCACTATTTAGGGTACTATATTAGGATATAAACCCTAAACCCTAAACCCCTTAACCCTATATGATTTGGGACTGAGGGTTTCGGGTGTAGGCTTCGTGAGACTCATAGGATTTAGGATTGAGGGTTTCGGGTTTAGGGGTTTAGGGTTTAGGGGTTCGGGTTTAGGACTGAGAAGCCTTGGCAAATAACTCTTTAATGCGAGATATATTTGGAGCAAGCAGTCTTTAACCTTTAGCAGTTCTACGGTATTGCAACCCTCGAACATAATCAAAGCTAGCCGTTGGTTTCCGTTCGCAAGCTGGACAAGTAAGGAAAGGTGGCGAGTGGGAGATGGCGGTGTTTTTGCTGTCGCAGATGTCGGAGGCTACCGTTGTGCCAAACAAAATCACCTACAGTGCCGGCATGAGCGCCTGTGAAAAAGCCGGTAGGTGGCAGGAGGCGCTCCTTTTGTTTACACCTCTGCAGAAAGGCGCCGTAGCACCAGATGTGATCAACTTCGGTGCCGGCATCAGTGCATGTGCAAGAGTTGCAGAGTGGCAGATGGCATTAGGCTTGCTTGCTTATATGCCTGTGGCCAGAGTCTTGCCCGGTGAGATCAGCTACGGTGCCAGCATCAGCGCATGCGAGAAGGGTTGTGAGTGGAAGATGGCTCTGCTTTTGCTTTCGCAGATGCTGGCAGCTGGTGTTGTGCCAAGTCGGATCAGCTTGAGTTTTGTTGTCAGTGCAGGCGAGCTTTGTGGTGAGCGCAGCACGGCATGGACGATCTCTAGATGCCGAAGTATGTATGCAGAATGTTCTGCACACATCCAGCCTGCGGTTTTGCGGTCCCAAGTATAGAGTTTAGTGAGTTCAGTGCAGAGTCAGGAGACTCTACGACTGATACCTGTGGCGATCACCCGGCGCTGCTGAATCCTAGAGGCTCCCCCACTGATTTCTGTACTCAAGCTGCAGTACTACAGTAGTTGGTCCTGAATCGTTGGTAGTATTGTAAAGCCCCTGTACATGTGTACGTATACTCCCCAAAAAACCCAACATATCCCCCCTGGCAGGAGTCACTGTTGGAGCGATATGCCGGGAGCTGAGCCACGGTGATAGATTCACCGCCGCTCAGCTGTGAGGACACCCGACGGCCGGTGCGTTTCCTCGACCGGACTGATGCAAGGGTGGTACCAGCCTTGCATCAGCTCGGTCGAAGAAATCCGCTGGTTCGTCGGGCTTCCTCGATGCGAAGACTGTCGCCAGACTCGGGCTAGGACTTTCCAAAAGTCCCATAATTCATTAGCAGGTTGGCACCTCCCAGTTCGTCAAAGAGGAATTTGCGGGGCAAGGGATATTGGAGCGTCTAAAAGATGAAGGCAGGGTCCTACTTGGGGGGGTCGGGGGACTTCGTATGTAGTTAGTGTATTGGGTTATAGCTGTTATAACCCCAATTAGGATCCTGTTTGGGTACTAATAAGTCCACTTATGACCTACTTACTAAGTCCCTCGACCCTCCAAGTAAGAGTCCAGAAATTCTGAACTTCCAACACTCCATCAGCCCTGAAAGCTTTTTTCACCGGCATTCCTCGAGATATCGATGGCCTTAGCAATGAAGTTTAAAAATTTCGTGTTCAGGGTTTTGGCGTAGAGTTGAAGAGTCCGGGCTTAAAGCCCTAAACAGCCCTAAACCCTACACCCGCTTAGCCCATACCTTCATTGCACAGGCACTGGAGATTATTCGTGCTCGAGAACTTCAAGCAACACCCGCGCCAAGGAGAAGAAGTCCATCTGTTGCTATGCCAACACACCATGTTCCATCACCATCAACAGCTTGCGAAGATGAGTCGGCAGATGACGCTATCAAGATCACAGCAGAGACACACAATGTAGCGGTGAGGAGGCCTCCTACACCTCCGCTGCGCCCGACCAGGAATCCTGATTTAGTTGGTGACCGTGCTGTTCCTGCGTCACTCATGCCGAAGCCACCAATCTGTCAGAGGCTTTTGTCTCACCGTCTGACGACTTTACCTTTGCCTACCAGTTCCATCGCTGCATCGTCTGCGGATCGAGATCGTTCAACGACTACGCCAGCTTTAGCATCTTCAACTACATCGACTTCGAGAATGCCATCAACGCCAATCGCCTTCGGAGAAGATCCGTCCACAGGTGAAGGCGCGGCTACGCGGATGCATGGTGCCATGCCGGGTTTGCGGCTGGAGAAGGTTGTAGTGTGTTCTAGAGGCACAAAATGTCAAAGAAGGACGTTTCACCCCGGTGGAACCGGAAAACAAATACTCCGGTTGGGACACCGTTGCAAAGAGTTTACACCATATCTCGGATAGCACCCGGGATACGACATTGCAAAAACTCGTAGGCACAAATGGGCTCGCTTACAGCAAAGCCCGAAGCACCCTGCTTTGTAAAAGCAGTAGCTGAAGCCATCACACGTTGCGCTCCAAATCAGCAGTGCTTCTTTTCGAGTGTGTTCAAGGACGTCATCGCTCAGTTTCTGCGGCTTATTGCTGCTGAAGCCCGGAAGAAGATGATCGAACCAGAAGCTGTTATGTTTAGGCACCTCTCTTCCTTCAATTGGAAGGGCACCTGTGAGGGCCAATGCGAAGCCTGCAAAGCGGGACCAGAGCCTGATTTTCAGAATTCAGTACTTCCGGTCGTGGATGCTGTTTGTCAGCTCATGCGAGATTATATGGTGCATGCTGTTGGCAGTGCTTTTACTGGTCTTGCGAATAAGCCCGCTAACCAAGGACATATTCGAAAAGATCAACATGTAGACGATGCTCCGACTAGCTGTAACCAAACCCTTGACGATAAGTCACAGAGTGGAGGCTCCAAAGCAATGTTTCGGACAATCAGAAACAACTTCAGCTGCTCCCTCCTGAGAATCAGCAACAACTTCAGCTGCTCCCTCCTCTACTGGGGTCTCAGGATTGTCGGGTTACTAAGTGGTGGGCTTCTTCGGGTCTGTGATCTTTGGGTTCGGATGTTGGCAATTACGAAGCTCGCCTCCTGCCAAACACCCTGGTGCCAGCATGTGCCAAGAGTATTATGATTTGCATTACTGAATGCCGATGACGACCAGAAACGAATGGCACCGTTAGTTGCCCAATTACGTTGGGAATGGATGGAAATGAATCGCAACTCAGATTCATATCAACAGTTTGCTCCTGAAGAGGAAGCGCCGAGACCTGTTAATGGCTCGGCCCCTCAGCAAAACTCTCTGATCTAGGCCTTTCAAATGCAATGCGCTTGCAGTGGCAACCACCTTCCACACGCACAGAATGGAATAAGTGGGTAACGCTAGTCAGGATTTTGCTCTGGTTTGGTCGTTTTGGGCAAGATGGATACAAAAACAATGCCACGCAGCCGTCAAAGCCCACACCTGGTTTCAAGCGCTTGCTCTGTTTGTAAGCTCGGGTGGTGCTACCGCGGAATTCCTTCAGCAATGTTAATTTGGTGGCATGGCTGCACATAAACTACGGGTGCTCTCAAATTTCATGTTTCAATCACAAATCCAAATTGCTGATCTCAGCAACCTGAATTTTTCTAACAGCAATCAGGATAAATGGCTTGAGTCTTTCCCTACCGAAACTGCATTCCCCGACGACCTCTTCTTCATTCCTAAAGGGGATGTATCTGAAGCAACTGTCAAAATTGAAGCACTGCGCATCGAAGCCAGGCTGGCTGGTACTGTTAACCCACAGCTCGCGCGCATCACGCCTAATGTCTCTTGCGAACCAGTTGGACAGGCTGATACAATTTTGATGAACACAACTCTCTAAACTGGTTGGAAAAGCCTGTGATTTAGAGCCTCTTCCATGGGTTAGTTGCGCAACGATGCTGCCAATAATTGTGCCTCCACGAACGCCACCTGCATTACTCAAATTTCTTTTGAAAGATGGGCTTCCATGTCTTCAGTTGACATCAGAAACGCTTTTCCCAGGATTGAAACAAAATCAGCTTCTTGAGAATACTTCTCGCATACGCATACATTTACTTGAACCCAAGTGGGAAAGAACAAATTCCTGTGTGTTCTGCAAGAAGTTGTTGCACTTTTCTTTTGAGCCACGAAACCTCGCATGTAGATGTCCTTTTACGAGAGGCTTCCCTGTACAGACTCTTGACGATTGGTCATTGAGGTATGATTCAATGCTACCAAGCTTTGCAAGAATCGTAGCTAAACTCAGTTAGAGAATCAGCTCAAAGTTCAGCTGTTAGTTTCGACGGATGCACAAGTCATTTCCAGTTTCATTTGCACGAGACTTCTGTCCGCGCACACCCCAAACCCTATTCTGATTATTATGGCCCCTACATTACACATTGTTTGTAGTGTTTGGGTGTTAAAGGCCCAGGTATTCCAGGTGTCCCTTAATTGAGGAACATACGGAACATACCTTAAAAATCCTAGTATGGACAACAGACTATAGTAAGGTATATTCGGGCTTTTCAAGTCAGAGGTACTTTTCCAGTTGGCCCTCACATTAGGATGAACTCGACTATACCTAACAGACCTAACAGCAAGGCAATAGGCTTTGAGGCATATTCCCTCTTTGATTTGAGGTGCACGCCTTACAGGCTCTATAGCGGCAGGCCCTAAAACATGTTCGAATTAATAAGGCCCGTACAGTATATTCCTGGAGTTCGCTTCTTGTGATCACTTCTCGTGCAGTTCGAATCGAAAGCTTCAGTTGAGGCTTCAGGGTTTCGGGTTCACGGTTTAGGGTTTAGGTCTCAGGGTTGAGGGTGCTGAGCGTTCTCGGGCTTTCGGGTTTGGGCATTTGGAATGTGAGGAGGTTTTCGGGGTTACTGTGTCGATGAACTAAACGAGGGGCAGCAGCGATTGCTCGGTTTAGGATTTCGTTCTCTAACGCACATGACAGGTGCAGCTATCGAGATTGCCTGCAGAACTATTGAGCTCGCAGGCTTACCAACAATGCAGTCAGCTCCCCAAAAGGCCCTCAACCCTGAACCCTACATTCCCAAACCGTATACCCTAAATGGACGCCACAGAGTTCCTTTACGGGTTCCTTGAGGGGACACTAATGAGGGTTGCTGGAATATCAGCCACCATGCCGGTGTCGGTGCTGGGAGCGGCATCGAGCAACGGAAGCCGAGACTGGCAGCTTGCAGTGCACCGGGCGCAGCAGGGACTTGGAGGCGGGAGCCAGAAAGCTTCTTGGTCATACTATTCCGAAACGTTCCTGATTAGACTTGCAGAGTAATTCAAGTATAATTTCAGTCTAATCTTGGTCCACCTTAGCCCGTTGCTCTTTTTCTGTTGGGGTTTCCTTATAAATTGAACTTGAGCCATATTCAAAAGATTTCAACAGGGTGCCCTTCATCATTCTTGGATATTCTTGGGGTATTGGGGAGCCAAGGCTTCATGCAAAGCGATCGTTGCCTGCGGAAGAGCCACAGAGTGGCAGGCGGCGCTCTTAATACTGTCGGGCATCTTTGCATCCCGTGCAGCTCCCGATGTCTACAGCTTCAGCGCGACCATCACGGCCTGTGAAAAGGGCTTGCAGTGGCAGATTGCAGTAGATCTGTTCGAGCAAATGATTTCTGTCCAGACGCTGCCAAATGTGGTGAGCTACAATGCTGGCATCAGCGCGTGTGAGAAGGGAGGTGAGTGGCAAATCGCATTGCTCCTCTTCTCGCAGATGCCAACTGACGATGTTGCGCCAAGTGAGATCAGCTATAATGCCAGCATCAGTGCGTGTGAGAAAGGGAGTGTCTGGCAGGTGGCCCTGCGTTTGTTGTCGCAGATGCCGGAGGCCAGAGTTGTGTCAAGTGAGATAAGTTTCAATGCCAGTATCAGTGCCTGCGAGAAAGGCAAACAATGGCAGATGGCGTTGTTGCTGCTGTCGCAGATGCCGGTAGCCAGTGTGCTGCCAGATAGGATCAGTTTCAATGCCAGCATCAGTGCATGTGAAAAGGGTGGCAACTGGCGGATGGCACTACATTTGTTGTCGCAGATGCCGGTAGCCAGGGCTGTGCCCAATGAAATTAGCTTCAATGCTGGCATTAGTGCATGTGAGAAAGGCGGAGAGTGGCAGACAGCACTGTTTCTGCTGTCAAAGATGTTTGCTGCCAGTGTTCTGCCGGGCGTGATCAGCTTCAACGCCAGCATCAGCGCATGTGAGGACATTGGCGGGTGGGAGACGGCGCTGCACCTGTTGTTGCAGATGCCGGAAGTCAGTGTTGTGCCGAGTGGGATCAGTTACAATTCCGTCATTAGTGCATGTGAGAAAGGCGGCGAATGGCAGATGGCGTTGTTTGTGCTGTCGCAGATGCCAGCAAACAGTTTTGTGCCAAACGAGATCAGCTACAGTGCCAGCATCAGCGCCTGTCAGAAGAGTGGTGAGTGGCAGGCGGCGTTGCATTTGTTTTCGCAGATGCCGAAAGCTACAGTTACTCCAAACCAGGTTAGCTACAGTGCCAGCATTAGTGCCTGTGAAGCAGCGGGACAGTGGCGGATGGCGCTGGAACTGT
This sequence comes from Symbiodinium sp. clade A Y106, assembly GCA_003297005.1. Classification (NCBI taxonomy): domain Eukaryota; class Dinophyceae; order Suessiales; family Symbiodiniaceae; genus Symbiodinium; species Symbiodinium sp. clade A. The sequence continues at coordinate 42,530 of BGNK01001384.1, read as the reverse complement.
TCTCAGAGATGCAGCATGCAAGAATCGCCCCAGATGTGATCAGCTTCAATGCCAGCATCAGTGCATGTAAGACAGCTGGTGAGTGGCAGATGGCTTTGCATTTGTTTTCTGAGCTGCTGAAAGCCGGACTTTTGCCAAACGAGATCAGCTGCAGTTCCGTCATCAGCGCCTGTGAGACATGCGATGTGTGCGGCTTCGCTTGGGCAGGGCCCGGATGTAGCTCCGTCCGAAGCCTGAAATCTGCGGATTCTGAAGTGATATAAGGGCCTTAATAATTGGAATACGGTTTTGGGGCCCATTATACTATAGTTATAATAAGGACCCCCCCCCCAAAACAATATCGGTAATTACTAAGGCCCCTATATTACATTAATACACCCTGCCTTACGAAGCATGGCCGGGAAAGCTGCTGGAAACTGGAACCCTTCTTGAGGCGCATGGTCACTCCTGGGTTCAGGCACAACGCCTAGTGGCTGCTTGGTGGACCGCAAGCTTTGCTGTTGACCAGGCAACTGCTAGCCTTGTACCTGGAACCAAGGAGGGGCCATAACCCCAAAAGGTGTATGCACTTGCATAAGCTTCTTAAACCGTATAAGCCCTCTAAACCCTCGCGCAAAGCGCCTCACATCATCATGTGACTGTTGACAGCCTTTGGATGGAACATTCCATCTTCTGAGTCTGAGACTTGCTTCTTCTTGCTTCATTAGAGAGATCTTCGTTTGAAGCCTGCTCAGACTCGCTGGGACATGAATTCTTGTTCCTTTGAGCCCGCAATCGGAATCGAAGCAACCGGTCTGAGCCTGGAGCCGTACCTTTGGAACGTCAATGTTTCTCCATGCTTCTCCAAAGATGCTGCTGCAAAGACCGGGCCGGAGTTTCGCTCTCATTGTACAGGGACGGAGCACGAAAACGTTCCTTAAGGATGAAAAGTAGACTAACTGGGTTAAGGTTACCACACGATACTCGGGGTTCATGATGTCCGGGTACAGGGCCCCTACTTTTTGGCGTCGTTTGGTCCCCACTGTTCGGCGATAGTCAGTTGAGGGCTTGGACACCGCGGTTTCAGATCCAGGATCCCAGCACTAATCATCCTTATCTCATGTTCCAACTTTCCGGGGTTTACCGTACCGCAAACGCTGATGCGGGCCTGAAACCGACCTAAAGATGAGCCCCCTCTAAACCGAAATCCTACGCTAAACCCTAGGCCCTAAACCCTAAACTTCTAGTGATTCTACATCACCACCAAGACCTGAACACCGAACACCGTAAACCCTAAAGCCCAAAACGCAACACCCCGGCCTCCAAGTCTAGAATCCGAAGAAGCAAAGACATGTGGAATTTCAGCTCTCACCTGGTCGGCATGTTCCAGTGTTGGTTTCGGGCTTGAGTGTTGGGAATTTCCGAAAACTAGGGGTACCTCATTTTGGGGCCGATGTAATAAGGACCCTACTATTTAGGGTACTATGTTTGGGTCCCCTATTTTCGGAAACTCCCAGTGTAGGTTCTAGGGTCGAGGATCGTGGGTTCTATAGGGTTTAGTCCCAAAGTCCACACTTATCGCATCAGGGATTCTCACTAAGTAGCTTCGAAGCAAAGGAAAGCTGCGTAGAATATGGCTCTATTCAGAACTTCACTAATCTTGGACGTAATGTTTGATAATAGTATCTCCCTGCAGTACCCAATACCAAAAACCCTAAACCCTAAAGCCTAAACCGTAGTATAACGCACCCAAAAGCCTTGATAGATCATAACAAAGTTAGCTACTTAATGTGAAGGTCCCTAGTTCAAGAAACTCCACACCCTCAACCCCTAGCCGCAAAGCGACCAAGTTCAAGACACCCCATTAAGTAAGACCCTTAATAATTGCCTCTATTTTTTTGGGGTTCCTTATCATGATTCTGGTCTATTAGAACCCCCAAACTCTATTCTGATTATTAAGGCCTGGTACAATCTGACACAAGTCTAAGACTTGATATTCCTTGCTTTGGCTTGTGGGCCCTTTTGCTTTTGCGGCGTGGGGGCGCTAAATGCGGTAACAGGTTTCGGGCGTAGGGTTCAGGGTTTCCGAAGTTCCTAAACCCTAAACCCTAAACCGTTCAAAGTGTAGAGTCCAGGGACTAGGGATTGACAGGGTTGGTATCTTTCCAAAGGTTTCAGGTATAAGATCATGGCAGTGAAATGCAGATAGTAGACTTTTGCTGTTGACAGCGGTGTTGCTGCATAACTTTGTAGCAGCATATGCAAACGGCAGTTTTGGGGTTTTATCCCCCGAACACAGGAGATCGTGTTGGAGTTGATAGCCCGCAAGAGCAGTTAATCTCGACCCTGCCCTGCCCCCTGCCCCTTCAAGTACCTCCAATCTCAATTCTCAGATCCTGCAGCCGGGAGTCCCCGCAATCAACCCCCAATCCAAGGGTTCCTTAAAGGGC
>BGNK01001384.1:5444-39784 GCA_003297005.1 Symbiodinium sp. clade A Y106 | reverse complement strand
CTACATGCTGACGCAAGCGCGCGATTAGTGGGTGCGCCCCTATTCCTAAAGTAAAAGGCGCACCCACCGCGCGCACACTGTCTACACACCCTAAACCCAAAACCCTAAACCCTAAACCCAAAACCCTAAACCCTAAACCCAAAACCTATGTTACATAATGTAACGAACCTGATTACGAAACCCTGGGCGGCCTGGGACCCCAAAATACCCAAAGGCCCCAAAGTAGTTCCTTTTGGGGGTTCATATTTAGAATTCTATAAGGTAATCCCAAAAAGGAACTACTTTGGGGCCTTTGGGTAGTAGGATTCACATAAAGAACCCTAATAAAGGCCCAAGGTTTCTTAATCGGGTTCCTACATTACTGTTCATCAGGGCTCCTGGCTGTAATCATACTTCAGTATACCCCAATACCTTATTCTGATGATTCAGGCCTCGGTTTTGCGTGGGTTTAGTCCAAAGGCCCTAAGGGTCCAAAGGGCCCAATAACTAGCTACTTGGGTAATTCTCGGTCCCGTTTTGGGTACCCTAAATAATAGGTGCCTTATTATATTAGGGACCCAAAAAGCCACCATCATTTTTTGACAACCACCCACTTGGGCTCAGGATAGTAGTTGTGTAGGTTACTATTTTGGGGAGTATGTGATGAATAGGTACTGGGACCCGTAGGGAAAGTGCTATCGACCCCCGCTTACTTTGCGCCGGCTCCAGGAAAGTCCGGGGGCAGGGGACTTAGTAAGTAGGTTATAAGTAGAGTTATAAGTGCCCTAAATGGAGTTACGCTAATGATAACCCTACTTATCTCCAACTTACTAAGTCCCCTGCCCCTACCCGAAACCCTAAACCCTGAATCCTCAACCCTAAACCCTGAATCCTAAACCCTGAATCCTAAACCCTAAACCCCCGACCCGACACTCTCGGAAGCCTGTGCCCTAAGCCTTTAAACTCTGGACACGGAGGGTTTAGGGTTTAGGGTTTAGGGTTTCAGGTGTTGGGGTTTTAGGGTTTAGGGTTTAGGGTTCCCTTAATTAAGCTCTCCACCCTGAGCCCTTCAGCCTTGAAACCGGAGCTTGTTGAGTTGAAGCCTGGGAGCGGAAATCGAAAGTCCATATGGGAGTTTGCGAAAATAGGGGACCCTAGGGTTCCTTTAAAGGGTTCCTTAAAGGGATCAAAAAGGGTTGCAAAAGGGTTTAGGGTTTAGGGAGTTTCCGAAAATAGGGGACCCTAATATAGCACTCCAAATAGTAGGATCCTTATTACAGGACCCCAAATTTGGGTACCCCTAATTTTCGGAAACCCTGGGCGCGAGATCTGAGTTTCAGGAAGTATGGAGCCCCAATTTTTACCTTGGGTGTAGGGTTTAGGGTTATTTAGGGTTGAGACCCTGCACCCTAGACCCGCAAGGATTGGGTTTAGGGTTCCTTTAAAGGGATATTATAAGGGATCTATAAGGGATATAGGGTTTAGGGTTTAGGGTTTAGGGGGACTGGAGTTGTAGGATTCAAAACCTGGTGTTCGGGGATGTGGGACAGCCATGTGTCGCGCTGCTGGGGCTGCAGTGAGCAGCGGTCAAGATTGGCAGCTTGCAGTTCACCTGGCGCAGACTCTTCCAGGAAGCGGGAGCGACAAAGCTTTCTGCCAAGCGATTGTCGCTTGTGGCAGGGCCAAGCGTTGGCAAGCTGCACTCCAACTACTGCCAAGCCTTCTGGTGTCTAGGGCAGCTCCAACAGTATACAGCTTCAGTGCTGCGATAATGGCATGTGAGAAAGGATTCAAATGGCAGCATGCGCTGGCACTGTTGGTTCAAATGGTATCGATGCAAGGTCTGCCAAACGTGGTCAGCTACAATGCTGGCATCAGTGCGTGTGAGAAGGGCCGTCAATGGGAGATGGCGCTGCTTTTGTTTGTACAGATGCCGACAGCCAAGGTTGTTCCAGACGAGATCAGCTTCAATGCCAGCATCAGCGCATGTGAGAAAGGGGGTGAATGGCAGATAGCTCTGTTTCTGCTGTCGCAGATGCCGGTGGCCTATGTTTTGCAAGATGCGATAAGCTTCAATGCCGGCATCAGTGCGTGTGAGAAAGGTGGTAAGTGGCAGTTAGCACTATTTCTGCTGTGGCAGATGCCCGCATCTGGTGTGGCTCGAGATGACATCAGTTTCAATGCAGCCATCAGTGCATGTGGACGAGGTGGGGAGTGGCAGATGGCATTGTTGTTGCTATCGCAGATGCCTCCAAACGAAGTTACCCCGGATGTGATAAGTTTCAATGCCAGCATCAGCTCTTGTGAGAAAGCTGGTGCATGGCAAATGGCATTGGTTCTGTTTTCGCAGATGACACAAGCTTGGGTTGCTCCAAACACGATCAGTTTCAATGCAAGCATAAGTGCTTGTGAGAAAGCTGGTGTGTGGCGGATGGCATTGCTGTTCTTATCGCAGATGCCAGTGGCTAGTGTTGCGCCAAATCGGATCAGCTTCAATGCTAGCATCAGTGCATGCGAGAAAGGGGGTGAATGGCAGATGTCGTTGCGTTTGCTTTCGCAGATGCCGCAAGCTAAACTTGATGCAGATGTGATCGGTTACAGTGGGAGCATCAGTGCATGTGAGAAATGCGGGCAGTGGCAGATGGCATTATTTCTCATGTCACAAATGCCAACGGCCAAGGTTTTGCCAGATGGGATCACCTACAGTGCCGGTCTCAGTGCATGTGAGAAAGGTGTTCAGTGGCAGATGGCGCTGTTGTTGTTTAAGCAGATGTCGGAAGCGAACTTTGTGCCAGACACGATCAGCTACAGCGCCGGCATCAGCGCATGCCAGAAAGGTGGCGAATGGCAGATGGCACTAACGTTGCTATCCCTGATGCCATTGGCCAGTGTTGTGCGAGATCAAATAAGCTTCAATGCCGGCATCAGCGCCTTTGAGACAGGAGGGGAGTGGCAGATGGCATTGTTGCTGCTGCAGCAGATGCGGACAGCCGAAGTTGTACCGGATGAAATCAGCTACAATGCCAGCATCAGTGCATGCGAGAAAGGTGGGGAGTGGCAGATGGCGTTGTTTTTGTTGTCGCAGATGCCGACAGACCGCGTTGCGCCGGATGTGATCAGCTTTAACGCCGGCATCAGTGCATCTAGGTGGAGCTTTGGGATAATTTTAAGTTGCCCTGTATGGTTCTATAGAGGTACCTTTTCATAGGTCCTTTTGGGAGCCCTTAAAGTACAACCCAGGCATGTGAGAAAAGTGGGGAGTGGGAGAGGGCTCTCGATCTGCTATCACAGATGCCAAAAGCCAGAGTGGTGCCAGATGAGATCAGTTTCCTAGATCCCCAATACCCAACCTTTAAACTTTTTGGGTTCTTACAGTTTAGTAGGAATCGGAAGGTTTAACCTTTTATTTCTGTGGTTTTTTTGGGGAGTAAGGTTTCAATGCTGGAATCAGTGCATGTGAGAGGGCAGTAGCTGGAACGTGACACTTGCAAACTCATCCGTTTCGTAGCTGCGCATCTTGAGTGTGAATCTCGAGAGACGGCGTCATCTCTTATCCGACGAAGTGAACAAGGAGGAGAGTGGCAGTCAGCTTGACCTTCTTGTTTCTATTCCTGCAGTTATTCTTATGGCTGTTCATTTCCCTAGCAGTACGTAGGCAACCTTTAACCTCTTGAGGTTACTATAAACCTATATAACCCGAATATACTCGCAAAGCTAAGCCTTTATGTAGTTCCCCAGAATACGGGACAAGTAGGTTTCTGTTGCCTACGACCATTCGTTCATTTGTGTCTTGTTGCAGTTTTTGGGTTGACGGCAGCTTTTGGTTGGTGGTTCAAAGGGTCTAGGTCAGTATGTCGGGGAGACTTACTCAAACCATAATTATAAGCATTCCTACCATAGCAACCCTACTTTCAGGGTCGCTTAGAGTAGGTTGTCTCTAACCTTTTTGGATACTACAGTCGCTGTGCAATCCCAATATGGAGTTTCCGACAATAGGGGACCCTAATCTAGTACCCTACATAGTAGGATCCTTATTATCAGGACCCAAAAATAGGTACCCCTACTTTTCGGAAACCCCAAACCCTTATAGATCCCTTTTAAGGAACTAGGGTTTAGGGTTTAGGGTTTAGGGGAACCCCTATAGTACCCTTATAGTAACCCTTTTAAAGGGAACCCTAATAGGCACCCCTACTTTTCGGAAGCTCCCATATAGTCCGATATTAAGGTTAGCCTTGATGTTAGCTCAGGATACTGGACAAGTAGGATGCCTTGCAACATCCTAAACCCTAAACCCTAAAGCCCTAAACCCCTAAATCCTGAACCCTAAACCCTCAACCCTGCACCCTAAACCCTAAACCCCTAAACCCGAAACCCCTAACCCCCTGAACCCTAAATTCCTGAACCTTAGGGTCATCCCTGGCATGATCGGTCCGCTGGGCTGGCGGCTTGGTGCGATCTGCGACGCGCTGGGCCACGGCGGCTCGTTTCAGGTTTAGGGTTTTGGGTTTTAGGGGTTTAGGGTTTACTTAGGGCCCAGGTTTATAGGGCTTGGTCTTCAGAGTTTATAGGGCTTAGAGTTTGGGGTTTACAGGGCTTCGGGTTTAGAGTTTATAGGGCCTGTAGTGTTTAGCGTTTATAGGGTTTAGGGTTTTCAGTTTAGGATTTAGGGTTTAGGGTTTAGGACTTAGGGTTTAGGGCATAGCTCGCCGGAGATTTCGTGCGTATAAGTTGGCACGCAGAGGAGTTGCCGATTTGTCAGTCAGGTGACGGAGTGCTGCTGCCTACCGTTCGGAATAGTTTCAGACATGATCCCTTTATGGCCCCTTCATATAAAAACGATAACCCTGAGGGTCCAAGTATCTAATTATCACATACTCTCCAAAATAGTAACCTACATAACTACTATCCTAAGCCCGAGTACCTAATTATTGGGTCCTTTGGACCCTTAGGGTAAGTACCCCCATCACCAGATTCTGATCATCAAGACCCCTTTAGGGTGTAGAGGTCGTCGGGTTTCAGGATGTTTGGGGCCAGGGTTTAGGGTTTCAGGTTTTGGGGTTTAGGATTTAGGGTTTAGGGTTTTGGGGTTTATAGGGTTTAGGGTTTTGGGTTTCAGGTTTTGGGGTTTAGGATTTAGGGTTTAGGGTTTTGGGGTTTGAGGGTTTAGGGTTTAGGGTTGAGTCAGAGCTGGGGGTTTCGGGTAGATCGCAAAAGAGATGCCCAGACGCCGTAGACTCCGGCTCCTGGAAGCCCGAGGCTTGAAACCCGAAGCCCCTAACCCTGAGCCTCACCCTCAACCCGAAAAGCCTAAACCCTAAATCAGCCTAAATCCTAAACCCTCAACCCTAAACCCTGAAGCCGAAAGCCCCTACAAGCCCTAAACACTCAACTCCATAGTTTTTAGCACCAAGCTTCTAGCTCTGCTGACCAAGTGGATGATAATGGTCGGGGGTGTTTGGGGTTTAACGTTTCAGGGTTTAGGGTTGAGCAGTTAGTATAGAAGCCTAGGTAATTACCAATAATATTCTACAAGGGAGCCCAAAACCCTATTCTACGGTTGATGATATAAATCCTGCATTACCCATAATCAGGAATATACCATAATTCCCAGAGTTTAGGGTCCTTGAGGTAATGCAGGATTTATACCATCAGCGGCAGTTATTGGCCCTACACTAGGTTGTCATGGCAGGTTAGGGTCCTGAAGCCCGCACTCCAAGGATTCCGCTCAAAAACCCTCAGCCTGAAGTCCCAGCCCTCAAAAACCCAAAAAAGCTCTCAAGACCTTGCCCCAAGGGCCCAAAGGACCCAATAACAAGGTGCTTGCATTTAGGGCGGTAGTTATGTAGGCTCATAGAATATGGGAGAGTATCCCTAAGGGTCCAAGTACCTATCATATACTCTCCTACATATTGAGCTACAAAACTACTGTCCTAAACCCGAGTAACGAATTATTGGGTCCTTTGGACCCTTAGGCTATATGATAGTCAGGTACTGGTACTTGGACCCTCAGGGTCAGGGCCTTGGGGTCCAGGGGCTTGGAAGGGCTGGAACCCCAAAGTCCTGAAGCGAACCTAACGTCAGCCCCCTCGACTCCTAAACCGCCTTCGAAAACTCCCGCCAACCCTACCCTAACCCTGAATAACCTACCTTTTTACGATTCCAATTATGATTTCCTTATATGAGTCCTTAAAAGGGTAGGTCATATACTAGGGGTTAAGGTAAACCCTAAACCCTAAATCCCCGCCGTCTTCGCCCTTACGTTTCACTCAGGTCGGCTGGCTCGCCTGCATTGCCGGGACAAGAGTCGAAAACGGGGTCCATAGCCCCTACTAAGGGGTTTAGGGATTCAGGGTGTAGGGTTCCAGGTTTGGGGTTTTAGGGTTTAGGGTTCAGGGTTCTAGGGTTTAATGTTTTAGGGTTTAGGGTTGGGGAGATGTGACCAGTATCCCTTGATGAAGGGCTCCGTATGACAATGAAGGGTGCGTACTACAATTCAGCGTTCCTGACTAATCGTCGCGACTCGAATAAAGGGTTCCGTAGATAGGCTCGCTACATGTACCACAACTTGTAATATTCCTTCATGAAGGGGTGCTTGGTTTGGGGTTTTGGGGTTCTTGTGTGCGATGCAGGGTTTGGGGGTTAAGGTTGCGGGTCTTACTTTTTCGGGATTAAGGATTTTGGGGTGTGGGTGCCAAGTTTAAATCGTGCGGTTTCGGGATTCAAGATGAATTCAACTTTTGCATTTGGCCAGCTCTCTAAATTAGGGTCTCTCTTCGGGTCCTTTTCGTACGGTTGCCTTACTATTTGGGGGACCTCAAAAGGGACCATAATTTAGAGAACTACCCCTTTGCAGGGGGTGGAGTTCAGCAACCATTTTTTCGGGGTCTTGGAGTTTGTGCCGATCGTTTCCCCGCTTGTTCTCTTGGATCTGCTCTGTCATGCTTTCAATATGGGAGTTTCCGAGAATAAGGGACCCCAATATAGTACCCTAAATAGTAGGATCCTTATTATAAGGACCCCCAAATAAGGTACCCCTAATTTTCGGAAACTCCCATATTGTTCGCATGCGTCATCATGGGTCCATAGATTGTAGTATCTCCAACAGAGCCTAGACTTTCTACGAAAATCTTTGAGCATGTTCTCATGGTTTAGGCTTGCTGATCTGTTGCAAAATCCAGGATCCAGAACCCGAAACCCCAAACCCTAACCCTAAACCATCCTAAACCCCAAAACCGGGACTGAGTCCCACACGCAAGTTTGACTCTCTGCTTCGCAAACATCAAACTCCAAACCCGAAGATTTTGCAAAGCCACCCTCAACCCCCCGAAAACGAAGTCTTACACTCCGAAACCAGAAACTGGTTTCACCAGCAGCAGCCTTTGGCCCTTTTCCTTTCTGGTTCCCTTACTAAAGCCAAATAGTAGGAACAAGGATCGAAAATCCCCGACCCTCGCTACCTGCACCTCGACCCCAAACTCAAGAGAACCCTAAACCCTAAACCCTACACCCTAAACCAGTTTGTACGGCCTAAGCTCCCCAGAAGCCCAGGCACCCTCGACAAGTGAACATGGAAATCCTCGAAATTTCCTGAAACTGTCCAGGGCTCTGGAACTTTAGGGTGTATACGATAGCATTGGTTTTGTAGTACCTGATATTATACGACACTATACTCTGTCATGATTTCATACCCTATTCTGTTGCATAGCATCGGGTTGTTTTCGGGCCAAAAGTAAGGTTTTGAGGTCATGGTGCTGGGGCGTAGGTTTATTTTGATTGGGTTGTGGGCTGCTGGCCCCCAGTGTAGCACAGAGGAAGGTAAAAGGTTCAGGCCAATGGGGATCGGCAGGGTTATATGGTTCAGGATTTAGGGCGTCGCGTCTAGGGAAGGAATAGGATCAGAACGGTACCCTCAGAGAGCGGAATATACCTTAGATTTTTTGGTGGCGGGGGCGATATTGAATTGTTATTCCAGCTATATTCCTACACTAAGGGGTATTGGGCTCCATGTCGGAAGACTTTGTCATGGTGCCTCTTCCTAGTCACAAGTATAGCTGCACTGCAATTTACTCCCAAGATTGTCATTCAAGGCGCCTGCACCGCCAAAACCCCGAAAGTAACCCGTATAGTAAACCCTGCATAAAGGCTTTACCTTAAGGCCTTAAGGGCACCCAAAAAATCATTACTGAAGCTCTGGCTCCTCAGAGTCTGTGTATGCACGACCAGAAGGCTCGAAGAGCAAAGCATATCTGCGTTGGAATCTGCAGCCTGGCGCTTACCTGGCGATGCCCCGCCGTCCTGATCAGCGGTTTCGCGTTGATGGTGGGGGCAGGCAGCGAAAGGCAAGCTTTGGATGGGATCGAGATTGCCGGCTGCAAGGCGATCGTTGCACATGGAAAATGCATACAGTGGCAGGCCTCACTTCAGATACTTTCAAGCATCTCGGCTTCCAGACCACCGCCCTGCGTCTACAGCTTCAGTGCCGCCATAACTGCCTGCGACAAGAGCTTAAAATGGCAGCTTGCACAAGAACTGCTGTTAAAGATGACATCAACCAAGACGACACCGAACGTGATCAGCTACAATGCCGCTATAAGTGCAAGTGCAAGGGGCGCTGCGTGGCACACGGGCCTAAGCCTACTTTGGGAGATGCCTGCAGCTCTACAGGCAGTGAGTGTGATCAGCTTCAGTTCTGGTATCACTGCATGCGAGAAGGGTGGCGAATGGCAGATGGCCCTGCGCTTGCTGTCGCAAATGCCGCAAGGCAGAGTTGTGCCAAACTTGATCAGCTACAGCGGGGCTATGAGTGCTTGTGCGAAGTGCGGTGAGTGGGAGTTGGCTGTGCATTTGCTATCGCAGATGCCCGCGGCCAAGCTTCTGCCGAATGTAATCAGTTTCAGTGCAGGCATCAGCGCTTGTGAAAAAGGCGGTGAATGGCAGACGGCCTTGCTGCTGCTTTCGCAGATGGTACAAGCCAGAGTTGTGCCAGATGTGATTGGCTTCAATGCTGGAATCAGCTCCTGTGAAAAAGAAGGTGAGTGGCAGTCAGCGCTGTGTCTTCTTTCCCAGAAGCTAGGTTCCCCAGTAGTACCCTTTTGCTCCTTCTGTTTTGGGATTTGCCCGAACACTAGGAAAAAGGGTACCCTTATTACTAAAAGTGGCTGCTGGGGCTGGGGAGCCCTAAACCCGAAACCCCTTAAACCCTTCTCCCTATAAACCCTACACCCTCATCCCTAAACTCTATACCCTGATCATTAAGGGGCTTCTGGGGAACCCAGGATGCCTGCAGCCAGAGTTGCGCCTGATGTGATCAGCTTCAGTGCCGCCATCAGCGCCTGCGAGAAAAGCGGCGAATGGCAGATACTTAGTAGCTGAAGGAGTACACTTCCTGGTCCTACTTTTTGGGATAATGCACTTTTTGGGCTAATATGTTCTTTCGGAGAATATCTTTGGGTTGATATTGCCGCCTTTTAACTGGAAGTTTCCTTTTCCTTCGGCCTATGAACTCAACATCTGAGGTTAGCATTGTTTTTGCTATCGCACATGCCGGAAGCCCACGTGGTGCCAAACGTGATCAGCTTCAGCGCGGGCATCAGCGCCTGTGAGAAGGTTGGCAAATGGCAAAGGGCCATGACGTTGTTATCTCAGATGCCAGCTGCCCAAATAGAGCCTAGCATGATCACCTTCAATGCGGGAATCAGCGCTTGTGAGAAAGGCGGACAGTGGCAGATGGCATTGCAGGTGTTTTGGCAGATGGTCTCAGCTCGGGAAGCACCAAACGTTATCAGCTTTAGCGCTGGCATCAGCGCATGTGAGAAGAGCGGGGTATGGCAGATGGCGCTGCAATTGCTGTCGCAAATGCCGGAAGCTGAAGTTGTGCCAGATGTGATCAGTTTGAGTGCGGGTGTCAGTGCCTGCGAGAAGGCCGGTGAGTGGCAGATGGCTCTCCTGTTGTCGCAAATGCCAAAGGCCAGAGTTGTGCCAGATGTGATTAGCTTCAATGCAGCCATTAGTGCTTGCGAGAAAAGCGACGAGTGGCAGATGGCACTGCATGTATTCGCGCAGATGCCGGTGGCTAGAATCGTGCCAAACTCGATCAGCTTCAGTGCCAGTATAGGCGTGTGTCAGAGATGCTACGAATGGCGACTGGCCCTGAATTTATTATCGCAGATGCCGAGACTCCGTATGATACCAGACGTGATCTCTTGCAGCTCCGGCATCAGTGCATGTGAGACAGGTGGTGAGTGGCAGACAGCTCTGCGAAATCGTCATCAGGACTTTTTGTCAATTCTTGTATAACCGAGTAAGGAAGCATTCGTGTGCTTTCATTTCTACCTGAAACCCCTGTTCTTGAAGTAACATAACACTTGTTGCCAGCATACACATGCGGCAAAAACTACGTGAGGCAGTCTCTGCTTCTACTCAGTCATAAGACAGGAGAATGTTCTACAACCGACTGACCACAACATAACTACCGCATCGGAAGGTTCGTGAACGGTGATGCGAGGGTCCCCGAATGGGGTTAGAAATCAATGATTGCAGACTTGTTGTGCGCAGGCTTCAGGCGTGGCTTCACAAAGCCTTCACCTACTTCACATCGTATTCAGGGTTGGTGTAGGGCCAACATAGCACCATGCCCCAGGCTAAATCAGCGATTTCGCTGCCCTGCAGGAAACACCTAAAGCCGTTTCCTCACAACTGCGCCTCAAGAATTTTCTGTGGGTGTGGTCTCAGGAGCTGCTAGCAGAGGCAATGGACATCGCAGCCCGAAACTTGCAGCGCCGCAGAAGACGCTGCTGAGTTGATGTCCACGTGGAGGAAATAACTATGACACGGCATCCCAAGGCCCTAAACCATGGATCTTAAGCCCCCAACCTGGGGCTTAGCTTAAGCCAAAACCTTCAACTCTTTACCAGATATACCCTAAACTCAGCATCCTATTACTACGGGGAGCTTGCTCAGCACAGTCTCAACATCTTCCCGGGACCAGTACTTAATAAACCCTAAACCCTTAAACCCTAATCAACCCTAAACCCCTAAACCCCTAAACCCTAAACCCTTAACCCCTTAACCCCTAAACCCCTAAACCCTCAAACCCTAATCCCTAAACCTCTCCACCATATGAACCATAAACCCTATAATGGTGTTCGTGGGCAAGGCCCGAATCTTCGTGGGCAAGGCCATTTTGCGATTTTTGGGTCGAAGCAACGCCCAAAATCTCAAAACTGGCCTTGCCCACGAAGATTCGGGCCTTCCCCACGAAGATTCGGGCCTTCCCACGAAGATTCGGGCCTTGCCCACGAAGATTCGGGCCTTAGGCACCAAAGTTCGTGGGCAACTTCGTGGGCAAGGCCATTTTGTGGGTCTGGAGTGATAGGATTAGACAAAGCCCGAATCTTCGTGGGCAAGGCTCGGCCAGAACCCTAAGATTACAGTCCGAACCTAGGTTCGGCAGTCCGAACCCCAAAAAAGCCGTTCAGGTTAGGGTTTAGGGTTTAGGGTTTAGGTTTTAGGGTTTAGGGTTTAGGGGGGCTTCGGTTAGGGTTTCGTTTAACGTTTCGCTTCGGGCTCGTAGGGTCTTCGTTTAGGGCTCCGTTTAGGGTTTCGTTTAGGGTTTCGTCTAGGGTTCCTTTGAAGGTATCTTTTCAAGGAGGTTCCGTTTGGGGCTGTGTTTAGGGTTCCTTGTAGAATTCCGTTTAGGGTTTCGTTTAGGGTTCTGTCTAAAGTTGCGTTTTAGGGTTCCGTTTGAGGTTCGTCTCGGGTTTCGGTTAGGGTTTCGTTTGGGGCTTACGGAAGATGGTGAACTTTGTATTTTCTTAATGCTATGGGATTCGTTGGCGGGTGGGTTGTTTTCTAAATCCAAAACCGCTAGCTCGACCAGAAACTGCTCGACCCGGAGCTGCTGAACCCTAAACCCTAAACCCGAAACCCTAAACCCTCAACCCTCAACCCTAAACCCTAAACACCAAGCTCGAGCTCCTGAAAGTGACGATTAAAAGCAGGTCTCGGGCGTTTAAAACTTCTAAAAACCACCTTTCGGAGAAATTAGGCTGAGGGTTTAGGGTTGCCGGAATCAGCGGTCAGGATTTATTCGGGTTAGGAGCTTAAGGTTTTAGATTTAAGGGTTCAGGGTTTAGGCTGCAAGGTTGGGGTTTTGGGTTTATCGGGCTTCAGAGCTTGCTATGACATCCGTCGGCTTCACATTCTACAAATGCTGAGCGAAGTTGTGCCAGAGCCTCCTCCCTGACTTGAAGGCTCATGGGTATTTACGCACAAGGTAATATGTACCCGAGCTGCGTTTATAACTAGAGTCATCTTGCTTCCAACAGTGGGGGGACCTAACAGCTGACTTTCCTGGCGAATGTAGCTGGGTGGTGTGCCCTTACACCGCGAAGGAGTGCGTTTAGCGAGGAGCTAGGGCTGACGGACTTCAATAGTCTAACTAATATCTTGCGCATGCAGGATGTTTAAGGCAGTGTTGACGACAGCCTGAAACCTTAAACCCTAAACTTAAACCCTAACCCCTAAACCTCAAACCTTAAACCCTAAACCCTAACCCTCATGCAAACCCTGAACCCTAAACCGGAAGCCTCGAGCCAGCCGGGGGGCCTAAGCCTGAAGGATGATCAAAGCACAAAGCAAACAAAGCAAAGCAGACACCGCAGCCTCAGCCTCTCCCATCTTGGCAACTGAAGCGTTTGGGCGCGCGCTTCAGCTCTCTGCCCGAAGATCCAAAAGAAGGCCGGCGTTTTTGGTTAGGGGCCGCAACCACGTTGGGGCAGAACCGCGCAATGCCACGGCTTGAAGAGCGGTTTCGGTGCGATGGCCGTAGCAGCGCAGTCTACAGGCCACTTGGATGTAGGGACCGATCAGGCTTGCTGCAAGTCGATCACTGCCTTCGGGAGAGCCAAGAGGTGGCAAGCCGCGCTCGACGTACTGTCAGACATCTTCGCATCAAGGGCAACTCCGGGCGTCTGGAGCTTCAGCGCCGCCATATCGGCGTGCGCCAAAGGCTTGAAATGGCAGCTCGCNTCAGACATCTTCGCATCAAGGGCAACTCCGGGCGTCTGGAGCTTCAGCGCCGCCATATCGGCGTGCGCCAAAGGCTTGAAATGGCAGCTCGCGCTGGAACTGTTGGCGAAGATGACATCTGTCCACACCACGCCAGACGTCATCAGCTACAATGCTGCAATCAGCTCCTGTGCCAAAGGTGGCGCCTGGCAGATGGCCTTAAGCCTGCTCTTCCGCGTGGCAGCTTCCAGACAGCTGCCAAACATGATCAGCTTCAGTGCCGGCATCAGCGCATGCGAGAAGGGTGCTGAATGGCAGATGGCCTTGTGCTTGCTTGCCCTGATGCCAGAAGCCAGAGTTGTTCCAGATGTGATCAGCTACAGTGCCGCCGTCAGCGCCTGTGAAAAAGACGGTGCATGGCAGATGGCTTTGCGTCTGCTGTTTAAGATGCCAGCGGCCAGCGTTGTGCCAAACGTGATCAGCTTCAGTGCTGGCATCAGCGCATGTGAGAAGGGCAGTGCATGGCAGATGGCATTGCTTGCATTCTCAGAAATGGAGAACACCAGGGTTGCTCCTGATAGGATCAGCTTTAATGCTGGCATCAGTGCATGTGAGAAAGGTGGTGAATGGCAGATTGCTTTGGCACTGTTTTCGCAGATGGCGAAAGCAAGACTTGCCCCTAACGACATCAGCTTCAACGCGGGCATCAGTGCCTGTGAGAAAGGCGGTGCGTGGCAAGTGGCGGTGCTTCTGCTGGCGCAGATGGCAGCAGCCGGAGTGGTACCAAACGAGATCAGCTACAGCGGCGCCATCAGTGCCTGCGAAAAGCGCGGGGAATGGCAGAGGGCCATTGGTCTGTTTTCTCAGATGCCAGCCGTCAGTGTTGTTCCAGATGAGATCAACTTTAATGCTGGCATCAGTGCATGTGAGAAGGGTGGTGCATGGCAGATTGCATTGCTACTGTTGACTCAAATGCAGAAGGCGAGGATAGTGCCAAGTGATGTCAGCTTCAATGCCGGCATCAGTGCTTGCGAGAAGGCTGGTGAGTGGCAGATGGCGTTGCTGCTGTTTGCGCAGATGCCGGCACTCAGAGCTGCCCCAGATGTGATCAGCTACAGTTCCTCCATTATTGCTTGTGAGCAAGGCAGTGAGTGGCAGATGGCGTTGTTTCTGCTCTTCGACATGCCAGCGGCTTTAGCTGTGCCAAATATGGTCAGCTTCAATGCTGGAGCCAGCGCCTCTGAGAAAGGTGGCCAGCGGCGACTACATCAGGATTCTCGTCGCGATGTTAGCAATGTTTGCTGCTGTTGCACTAGGTTCAGTGTCTCCTCCGGTTCCACATCAGCAGCAGCAGCACCACCAGCACCACCAGCACCACCAGCAGCATCAGCACGATCAGCACCACCGAGACCACCACCACCACCACCACCGCCGCCGCCGCCGCCGTCATCATAAACGTCATACCCCTTGTCGTGTCGTCATCTTTATCACCTAATATCAGCATCAACAGCATCATCTAGATATTTGTCGTAGTCGGCACCGTGCCGACTACGACAAATATCTAGATGATGCTGTTGATGCTGTCGGCACCTGTTACATCACCGTCACCACCATCCGACCATCCCCGTCTTTCTCGTCATCTAGTTCACGATCCACAACACCGTGGTCGCCATCGCTATCATCACAATCGGCATCTTATATCATTGCTACACATCTGCCGTCACCGCCTAATTTTTCGGGACTCTTCATTCTATCTTCTGTGCATCGCAAGCAACCCTCTCCCCATACTGTTCTGTTTTGTTCTCAGATTGTCATTGCCTCTGCTACTGGTGGCTGGTGTTTTGGGTTTGCATGTTTTATTTGGACTTGCTGCATGACATATCACTATCGCATGCGACCTTCAATTCTTTTTGTCTTTGTAAAGCCCTCTCACAATCGAATGGTGTCCTTCGATTGTGCACAACCTGAAGCGGCCCAAAACTATGGGAAAGATCGTCTAGCTTACGATGGACAACGCGACACTCCGAAACCTTAAGCCCGTCAGCAGTTGCGTCTGACAGGCTCAGACTTTCGTATTTGCTACACCATACAAAGCTCCCGGCAGGAAAAGCTCGTCAATGACGAGTACACGGGTTTAAAGTTCAAGGGCTCATGGTTGAGGGTTGGGCTTAAGGTTCAGGGTTTAAAACTCACGGCCCAGAGTTCAGAGCTTAGGACTCATAAGGTTAGGCTTCGAGAAAGCTCGTTT
Organism: Symbiodinium sp. clade A Y106; assembly: GCA_003297005.1. Taxonomy (NCBI): domain Eukaryota; class Dinophyceae; order Suessiales; family Symbiodiniaceae; genus Symbiodinium; species Symbiodinium sp. clade A. Next base: position 24,549 of record BGNK01001384.1, on the reverse strand, counting down.
AAACGTGGTACTCTCAGGAGCTTTTGGCGGAGGCGATGGCTCTCGCGACCCACGACTTGCAGCGCTGCATAAGACATTGCTGAGCTTGGGTTAGTTTTCCATGCATTTTACAGGGTCGAGGTACTTGGAGCTTCATGGGAAGTTATATGTGGTGCTTTTTTGTAGGGTAACCATAATTCAGCCTATGCAAGGGGCTTATAACTTCCCATGAACCTCCAAGTAAACCCTGAAACCCCAAAGCTCTCAGAGGCTCGGAATAATGAATCAGATGAGCGACACGACTGTATTCAGAACTCTAACTACGAACCTAAACCCTCGAGGCTTAACTAAACCCCTAAAGCCCTGAGCCCTAAGGCTTCGAAGCGCGGGCGACGAAAAAGGCCTTCAGAATTAAAGACTCTCAACCCTAAACCCCTAAACCCTAACCCCTAAAGCCCCAACTCCCCAAACCCTCGAGGTTCACTGACGTAGACCGCAGCATGCAGCTTCACAAGAGCCCCGTAATGTAGAAGGGTTTAGGGGTTTAGGTTTCAGGGGTTAGGGGGCTCAGGGTTTAGGGTTAAGGGACCTTGGGTTTAGGGTTTAGGGTTTAGAGGTTTAGGTTTAGGGTTTAGGGTTTAGGACCAATATCATTCCCAGGCTTCCTTATTGTAAGTATGCTATACTGTACCCCAAAACCTATTCTAACCATTCAGGCCCCAATATTAAAGCCTTACCAGACGTCTTTACAACCCGTGTGACAACTTATGTTTAAGACAGGTTCTACCCACAACCCTAAACCCCACAACCCTAAGACAACAAGTCAGAAAGTCCTGAAGCTCATGCCGATAACCTCAACCCGAAAGTCTAAACCCTAAATTCCCCTCGGGATCTAAGGACTCATATATTAAGGCTTTTTGGACCCAAAGACCGTACTATATAAGGCTTTTGGGCTATTTTGATCCCCCCGGTAGGTTATTGCGAATCCTAGCTGCTTTTTCAGCATCAAGAGTGTACAAGGTGCTCGGGATAGTGTGGCTTTTGGCCTCTAACACCTGCGACTCTCAACCCTACAAGAGTGTGACTGTCAGAGAGCTGCAAGACTTCAAAAAGATCTGACTGCTTTGGGGTCCCCTTCTGGTGTTGTTGAAGAGTCTCCTTCGGGCTAAAGGCTTGGCTTTCCGTTCCTACTTGGGAATTCCACCTGCGTTTGGCCAACATAGTAGCTTATAGCAACCCTTACAGTAAACCTTAGAGTGAGCTAGACCCCTTCCGATAGTTATTAGGCCTCTCCCATCTTGAGTTTCAGCATTTGTGCTCGAAGACCCAACAGGAGGTCTGCGTTTTGTGTTTTAGGCGAGAGAGTCCGCGATCTTGTTGGGGCAGAACCGCGCAATGCCACAGCTTGAAGAGCGGTTTCGGTGCAATGGCCGTAGCGGCGCAGTCTACAGGCCACTTGGATGTAGGGACCGATCAGGCTTGCTGCAAGTCGATCACTGCCTTCGGGAGAGCCAAAAGGTGGCAAGCCGCGCTCGACGTACTGTCAGACATCTTCGCATCAAGGGCAACTCCGGGCGTCTGGAGCTTCAGCGCCGCCATATCGGCGTGCGCCAAAGGCTTGAAATGGCAGCTCGCNTCAGACATCTTCGCATCAAGGGCAACTCCGGGCGTCTGGAGCTTCAGCGCCGCCATATCGGCGTGCGCCAAAGGCTTGAAATGGCAGCTCGCGCTGGAACTGTTGGCGAAGATGACATCCGTCCACACAATGCCAGACGTCATCAGCTACAATACTGCAATCAGCTCCTGTGCCAAAGGTGGCGCCTGGCAGATGGCCTTAAGCCTGCTCTTCCGCATGGCAGCTTCCAGACAGCTGCCAAACATGATCAGCTTCAGTGCCGGCATCAGCGCATGCAAGAAGGGTGCTGAATGGCAGATGGCCTTGTGCTTGCTTGCCTTGATGCCAGAAGCCAGAGTTGTTCCAGATGTGATCAGCTACAGTGCCGCCGTCAGTGCCTGTGAAAAAGACGGTGCCTGGCAGATGGCTTTGCATCTGCTGTTTAAGATGCCAGCGGCCAACGTTGTGCCAAACGTGATCAGCTTCAGTGCTGGCATCAGCGCATGTGAGAAGGGCAGTGCGTGGCAGATGGCACTGCTTGCATTCTCAGAGATGGAAAACACCAGGGTTGTTCCTGATAGGATCAGCTTTAATGCTGGCATCAGTGCATGTGAGAAAGGTGGTGAATGGCAGATTGCATTGGCATTGTTTTCGCAGATGCCGAAAGCAAGACTTGCTCCTAACGACATCAGCTTCAACGCGGGCANCTTTAATGCTGGCATCAGTGCATGTGAGAAAGGTGGTGAATGGCAGATTGCATTGGCATTGTTTTCGCAGATGCCGAAAGCAAGACTTGCTCCTAACGACATCAGCTTCAACGCGGGCATCAGTGCCTGTGAGAAAGGCGGTGAGTGGCAAGTGGCGGTGCTTCTGCTGGCGCAGATGGCAGCAGCCGGAGTGGTACCAAACGAGATCAGCTACAGCGGCGCCATCAGTGCCTGCGAAAAGCGCGGCGAATGGCAGAGGGCCATTGGTCTGTTTTCTCAGATGCCGGCCGTCAGTGTTGTTCCAGATGAGATTAACTTTAATGCTGGCATCAGTGCATGTGAGAAAGGTGGTGAATGGCAGATTGCATTGGCATTGTTTTCGCAGATGCCGAAAGCAAGACTTGCTCCTAACGACATCAGCTTCAACGCGGGCANCAGATGAGATTAACTTTAATGCTGGCATCAGTGCATGTGAGAAGGGTGGTGCATGGCAGATTGCATTGCTACTGTTGACTCAAATGCAGAAGGCGAGGATAGTGCCAAGTGATGTCAGCTTTAATGCCGGCATCAGTGCTTGCGAGAAGGCTGGTGAGTGGCAGATGGCGTTGCTGCTGTTTGCGCAGATGCCGGCACTCAGAGCTGCTCCAGATGTGATCAGCTACAGTGCCACCATCAGTGCGTGTGAGAAAGGCTGTGAGTGGCAGATGGCGTTGTTTCTGCTTTTTGGCATGCCTGCAGCCGGCGTTGCTCCAAATGTGATTAGCTTCAATGCTGGAATCAGCGCATGTGAGAAGGGGGACGAGTGGCAAATGGCTCTGCATGTTTTCTCACAGGTACCGAAAGCCAGACTTTTGCCAAACCCGGTTAGCTTCAGTGCGAGCATCAGCGTGTGCCAGAGAAGCGATCAATGGCACGTAGCCCTTGAGCTGCTCTCACAGATGCCTTCCACCAGTGCCGTGCCAGATGTGATAACCTGTTGTGCTGGTGTCAACGCGTGCGAAACGGGTGGGGAGTGGCAACGGGCTCTACGACGTGGTCATCAAGAAGCCTGCCCAAATTTCATCGGAGCCTTCCAGTAGCCAAGGGTGTTTGTGTGCATGATGGCCATCTATGATCTTTGCAATCGCCATGGTCATTATGGTCGATGTCCTAGTCTTCATCACCACGGTTGCCGCCACTGCCATCATCAACATCGTCTTCGTCACCATCAACATCCTCGTTGTTGCTCTCTTCGTGGGCATCACCGTCGTCGCTCTAATCTTCGTCATGGTCATCGGCGTCATCATTATTATCATCATCAGCACCAGCATCATTGCGCTCAGCCTGCTGGGACTCCTGCTGTTCCTGCCTCTTCGTGATGCCTCCGTGTCCTTCTCATCATCATCTCCTTCATCCCCATGGTCATTATCATGTGGCTCAGATTTATTCCACTACTGCTGCGCCTGCTGCTGCAACGACGACGACTACTCCTCTTTCGACTCCTACTCCTACTCCCCACTCCTACTGCTTCTGCTCGTACTGCTACTCCTACTCTATTTTTGCTGCTGCTGCTGCTTCTACTACTACTACTACTACTTCTACTACTGCTAACCACCACCACCACCACCACCACCAGCGACAGCAAAAGCTTCTCTCCGAGTCTCAGGAGCTGCTGGCCGAAATCATGGCATTCGCAACCCGAAATTTGCAACACAGCGAGAAACGATACTGAGAGTTTAGGGTTCCTTCAGCGGTTCCTCTAGGGTTCCTTTAAGGGTTCCTTTAAGGGCTCTGAAACAGAGTGCATGGGTTTAGGGTTTGGGGCTGAATTTTTAAGGGTTTGGGGTGCGGCGTATATGGCTGGGTTTAGGGATGAATCGGGTGCTCCCAGACCTTCCAAAAAGACTGAATTAAGGCATATACCTTAAGTCATAATAGGGATCCTATTACAATTTAAGGTATATTCCTTAATTAAGGGATTTTGGAAGGCCTGGGTTAGAAGGGTTTTAGGGCTTTTTTTGGGTTTAGCGCTTCAGGTTTTGTGGCTTTAGGGCAACGGGCTTATGGACCTAAACCCTAAACCCGAAACCCCAAACCCTAAACCCTAAACCCAAACCCAAACCCAAACCCTAAACGGTAAGCCCTGAACCAGTTCTGGGCTTTCCGGGCTTCGGAATTTGGGACCCGAGGCTTGGAGCTGTTTGGTTTGCGTCTTGAGGGTTTAGCGTTTAGGGTTGAGGGTTCAGGGTTTAGGGTTTGGGGTCTAGGGTTTAGGGTTTTCAGGTCTTCTGGTGCTCGAGGTATGAAATCCTATAGCTAGAAGCCTTTCAGACTGTACCTGAATGCAGCTATATATACTTACTTGCGGCTCTGATACATGTAGGTGCTACTTCAGATCCAGGCACAGCAGCAACGATATCCAAGAGTCCACTGCGATCAGTCGCAGCTCTTCAAAGCAAGGAGCCGTCTCACAAGGATCCAATTCTCGCTTATCTTCTCTACAGCAAATAGTTTTCGGACTAGCCAATGTTTGGGTAAATCAGCGGTTTGGTAAGATTGGCACGTGTTGTGATTCTGCAGTACCTTGCAGACTCTCTATCTTTGTGCCTTTGGCCCTCCATACCAGCCACCATACCATCAACACCACTATGAAGCCTGATGCTGTCAGCATCGGCAATCGCATCCGCAGCTGCGCCCGCGAGGGAGATTGGCCAAAAGCGGTCCACCTCTTCGGCGAGGCTTCGGCAGCCCGGATGGCGCGGACCCTAATCACTTTCAGCGCCTGCATGAGTGCCTGTGTGAAGGGTGAGCAATGGCAGCGAGCTCTGCACCTCTTTGCTGAGATGCCCGGTTCAGAGGTGGTGCCGGATGTGGTCAGCTACAACACAAGCATCAGTGCTTGTGACAAAGGCGGCCACTGGCAGCTGTCTGTGCAGCTTCTTTCAGATCTGCAGACAGCCAGGCTCACACCTGACGTTATCACTTTTAGCGCCATCGCCTCTGCCTGCGAGAGCGCCGGAGACTGGCAGAGAGCCCTCGGTTCTCTGTCTGCCATATCCCAAAGAGAGCTGCAGCCAAGTGTCGTTACCTACAGCACTTGCATCACCGCCTGTGAGAAAAGCTCTCAGTGGCGTTTGGGGCTGCAGCTGCTCTCCGAGATGCTCCGGAAAGGAACCAGGCCGAACGTGGTCACCATCAGTGCCTGCATGAGCGCCTGCGCCAAGGGTGGGAGTTGGGAAGCAGCCCTGTCCCTTCTTTGGGAGCTGCCTGCGAGAAGGCTCCAGGGCAACATCATCAGCTTCAACTCTGGCATTAGTTCATGTGAAAGCGCTTCGCAATGGTCCGTCACGCTGGAGGTGTTGAAGTCCATACCTCAGGCCCACCTCACTCCCGATCTCATTACTTTCAACACATCTATGAGCGCCTGTGCAGGAGGTGAAGCGTGGCAGAAGGCTCTGCAGCTCTTCTCGGATCTTCGTGGTCAGGAGCTTGAGCCCGACATCTTCACCTTTGCTGCGGCAGCCAGCTCCTGCGAGAAGGGTGCTTCATGGCAGGCGGCTCTCGTGGTGCTCGCAGACATGTCCAGTGCTCGCATTGCACCGGAGATATTCAGCCTGAACTCCGCGATCAGTGCGTGCGAGAAGTGTGCCCAGTGGCAAGTGGCGCTGCACCTCCTTTGGCAGATGCGCTCTCTTGGGATCTCTTCAGATATCATCAGCTTCAGCGCCACTGCCAGTGCCTGCGAGAAGGCAGGAGAGTGGCAGAGGACCCCCTTATAATTCTTATTCTTATATATACGTATGGTATAGGATGCACCGACCCTATGCCCCTTTACTAGCGTTCACAGTTTATAGAACCAGTTAAGGAACCCTTGAAGGAACCCTATTGAAAATTATTGTTTGAGTGGCGGAGGACGCTCCAACTCCTGGAGGACATGTCGGCGAGCAGGACTTCTCACTACCAGACGATTCAGTGGTCATCATGTTTCATTGCTGTTACAACTTAGAACTTGTCATGAAATGTACCTTCGGTTTATTGAGCAAACCCTGTAGTATGTGTCTGGCTGATAGATGAAGCTAGTAGCAATCAAGGGTCTTCCAGCCCGAGAATTGTTTGTCTCCTGTGTTCCAGCATACGCCCAGCTAGCCTAAACCTGGTTTCTGCTAGGACCCTGGAGCCCGAAATCCTGAACCCTGCTTGCAGGATACCCGCTTCAGTAGTGACCTACAACGCCTGTATCAGCGCCTGCGGGTGTGCTGCACAGTGGCAGGTGGCATTCAAGCTTCTTGCAGACATGCCGGTAGCTTGGCTGTTCCCTAAACCCTAAACCAGGCCACAGGAAGACAATGAGCTGCCATAGGAATGTTCCTGCTACTTTTTTTCTTGATTGCTTGGTTCTTGGTGTTGTGTTGTTTGCTATGTCATCATTGCTGCTGTTGCCCGTCTTTTTCTTCGACGCAATGCTCTGATCCTTCAGCCTAGACGGTTCACGGTGGGTCTCACTGATTTTATGGTTTTGAACCGTGAACATAGTAGCCCTTATCGTGCCCTAACTCTCATAGGAGCCCCTATAGTACTCGTAGCCCTGGTGGTAGAAGTCCCAAAACTTCCATTGCACTTCAACCTACAAGTATTGGGTTCAAGGTGTAGCGTAAAGGGTATAGAGGGGTTGGGGTTTCGGGTATAGGCGTATTAGGGTTTACGCTTTAGGGCCTAGTGTTTAGGGCTTGAGGTTCAGGGTTCAGCGTTCAGGTGTCAAAAAGCCTTGCGTCTCAAAACCATAGCTCGGCCCCACATGCATGACACGGCTGCATCCTGACGTGTACCCCAGCAACCCCAAACTCTACACTCCAAATCCTACAAGGCCTACACTGCAAATCACTCAAACTGAAATACCCTCAGCCCTAAACCCTGAACCCTAAACCCAAAGCTGCAGACCTACACCGCAAATCACTCAAACTGAAATGCCCTAAACCCTAAACCCTGAACCCTAAACCCAAAGCTGCAGACCCTGAATCACAGTGACGACACAGCGCAGCTTGGGTGGGTTTGGCATTGGGCGGCTCGAAGCTCTACAAGCCCGAAACAAGAAGCCCGAAGCCAGCAGCGCTTTAGGGCTTTAGGGTTTACCTTAACCACGAATAACCTACCCTTTTAGGGTTCCTTATTATGATTTCCTTATATAAGTCCTTAAAAAGGTGGGTTCTTCGGCGTTAGGGTAGTGTTTAGGGGCCTCAACATCCCTAAACTCTGAGCCCTTTCACAGAGTTCTGGGTCTTCCAAGGCTGTGCTGCTTGCGCCGAGCGTGGTGAGTTTCAGCGCGGCGGCGTGCGCCTGCGACAGGGCTTTGGAGTGGCAGCGTGCGAACCACGGCCCATATAGTACCCTAAAGGGTTGCTTTAAAGGGTTCTTTTAAAGGGTTCTATAAGAAAGACATTAAGGGTTCTATACTAAGGGTTAAGGGTTTCTTGAAGACTTTCTGTGTTCTATGATAAGGGTTATTTGCGCCACGGCCTTGTTGAAATTATAAGCCCTGCACGTGAAAGCCTGAAATATGTTCCCACACACCCTCGACCCTGTACTTCCAACCCTAAACTACAAACCATAAACTATGCATCCTCAACCCTGTCCCCTAAACCCGAAACCCCAAGCCTTTAAAAGGAGCTCAAAAACAAAAAAACCCAAGCCTTACCCCGCCTAAACCTTGAACTCGGCACCTTCAACTCCGAACCCGCCCTCAATTCGGATGAAGGGGAAAGCTAAGTTTTCGGGACCCAAAAAGCACATAAGGATAAGCACTTTAGGGATATCCCTACCTTATTGGGCTTCATCATAAGGGGGTTTATATGGGATATTCCTATCCTAATTTTTGCTTATGTGCTGTTTTGGGGCCCTGAAGTTGCCTCCTTGGGGTTCTACAATATGGGTATTAAAGAGGACTCCTGAACGCGAGGGCTACAGTCGGGTTCTAGAATAGGGGTTTATGGCTCTATAAGGATTGCATGGGAGTCGAATATCCAAGCCATTTTTTTGCCCTTACTCTTTGGGGGTCAGGGTTTGAGGTCTGTGGAGCTACTTGGAGGGTCGGGGGACTTAGTAAGTAGGCACTAAGTAGACGTATAAGTACCCTAAAAGGGGGGTTTATGATACTCATAAGTCTATAAAATAGCTACTTACCGAGTCCCCCGACCCTCCAAGTATACCCTGATGTTCTATACCACAAAGTCGCAGAGCCACATGGCACTGTTTCTCACGCTAGGGTTCTCCCCCGGAACCCTAAACCCTAAACCCCAAACCCTAAACCCTAAACCGTTCTCCCCCGGAACCCTAAACCCCCAAACTGCAACCCCTTAACCCTCAACCCTGGGTCCCTCAACCCTAAAAACCTTCAAAACCCTAAACTTTAGGAGTTTCCGAAAAATTAGGGGTACCGTATTTTGGGGTTCTTATAATAAGGATCCTACTATTTAGGGTCATATTTTAGGGTCCCCTATTTTCGGAGGCTCCCCAAATCCCTCAACATCCACAAGTTCAAACTTCAGGGTCTTTGACCCGAGGATATCGCTGCTCGCTTCCATGAATTTGGCTCGGGTGCGACCGAACGTCATCACGAACCTCGGCCGCAGCATGCACTTTAGAGTTTTGGGTTTGGGGGTTTGGGTTAGGGGTTCAGGGTGTAGGGTTTGAAGCCGTAACCCTGAATTCACATGACAACCCTAGGATGGCCGTCACCCGTCTAAGCCCAAGAAGAGGTACCTTTCTGGCCTACTGTCCGAAAAGCCTGGGCCATTTGGCCGTAAAAGCATGGGTAGTAAACATGATAATCGTGATAGCCAGCACGCACAACAGCAGGACAGATGGCAATGCTTAAAGTTATACTACGTATGGATGCTGTCGATACTAAAACCACCGAACCGCTAAGGTAAAAGAAGCACCCGAAGCCCTAGAGAGGACTCGCAATATAAAGCACCCGGAGCCCTAAAGAGGACTCGCAATATCAGTACTCGTCTAGAACCCCAGAAACCTGAAGAGCCCCAAACCCTACCCAAATGTTGAGCCCCAGACAGGCGACACCCTTGTGAAAGCCATACACAACTCTTTTGGAGCCTTCGCAAAAAGCCTATGAAACCCTTCTACAGAGCCCTGAAAAGACTTTTTAAGACCCTAGAGGTTCAATGCGGTCATCAGCGCTACCGCCCAGCGGGGATTCTGGCAGCTGGCTTTCGAACTGCTCGCCGAATCGTGTCTTACATGGTGTCATAACGGTTTAGGGTTTACGGTTTAGGGTTGGTTTCGGGTTTGGGGTTTAGGGTTGGTTTAGGAGTGTAGGGATCAGGGTTGAGGGTTGGTTTAGGGTTTAGGGTGAAAGAATCTTATATGGGGTCTTAGGGTTCAGGGTTAAAGGTTTGGGTTGAGGGTTCAGTATTGCAAGGCAGGTCTGAACAGTGGGCAAAGTTGTTCATCTTGATTTGGTTCACGAGGTTTTTGATTGAGGTTTTGAAGTGCCCAAGGGTGGTTTGTTACTACCTGGACCCCCCAAAGTAGGTAAAACAATGGCCCAAAACCTATAAAAGGCTATTATTCTACATACTTTTGGGGTCCAGGTACTAATATTCGGTTCAGGTTTGAAGTGCCCAAGGGTGGCTTGTTACTACTAATGTTCGGTTCAGGATTTGCGGCCCTAAGCCCTAAACCCTTCGGTTTGAGCCCTCCTAAACCAGAAACCCAAAACTGTCAACGGTTCTCCCTCAGCGCCGAACCATAGACCCAAGCTCTAGCACGCTATAGTAACCCTTGTGGAATCCTTAAAGGAACTCTGAAAGGAAAGGAGCCCTAAACCCTAACCCCTAACCCCTAAACCCCTAAACCCCTAAACCCTAAACCCCTAAACCCCTCTAAACTCCAAACCCTAAACCCTAAACCCTCAACCCCTAAACCCTAAACCCTAAACCCAAGCCTTGTCTAGCTCGAAAGCAAAGGACATGTCCGCGGCCGGCGTTTTGCCCTCCGTGGTCAGCTCCTCGGTTGCTGAGTAGTAGCCCCGGAGGATCCAAAAAGTAGATCCCTGAAAGGGGGTTCCAGCAGTATAGGGCTCCCCTTAATGGGGGAATGGATACTGGGGATTATTTTTGGGGATTATTAGGGGTTCCTATAAAGTACCCTTAGTGGTAGAGGGCCCCAAATTAGGGGGTCTACTTTCTAGATCCTCCCGGGGGTCTGGGGAGTAGTACTTCAAAGGGTTCCTGAAAGGGCTCCTTACGGCTTCTATAAGGGATCTATGCTATGGGGGTTCAGGGTCTACCAGGTTCCTGAGTAGTACCCTTTTGCCCTTTTTATTTTAAGGTCCCCTAATTAAAACCAAATAGTAGGAAAAAGGGTACCCTCGTTGTAAAGGGGCTATCAGAGATCTACGCTTATATTTAAGTTACCATAATACGGAACCATAATAATATTTACTATAGATCCCTAAAATGCTAAGTTAGAGTAAATTCCTTCGCAAGAATCCAGGCTTTAGCGCAGCCCTGCGAGCCTGCGAAGAGACGGGCCAGTGGGCGGCGGCTTTTGGCCTCCTCTCCGAAGCCCGGCCTTCTCAAATACCCAGACCCCCCAAAAAAATCCAAGAAGTAGATCCCTTAATGGGGGTTCCTAGACAGTACCCTGAGTAGTATAGGGCCCCAAATTAGGGGATCTACTTTCTAGATTCTTCCGGGGGTCTGGGCAGGGCTTGGAGAGTTCAGGGGAGTTGAGGTTCGGGGCTCAGGGTTTAAGGGGGTTAAGCGGGTTTAGGGTTCAGGTGTTAAGCGGGTTCAGGGTTCAGGGGTTCAGGGTTTAGGGGACTTTGGATTTGGGGTTCAGAGTTGTTGGGGTTTTGGGGTTCAAGATTATTGCTGAGGACGCGCAGCTTGGCACCCCGACCACTGTTACCAAAAGCCTTCCTAGCCTTGCCTTAAACTCTGAACCCTAAAAGCAGCGTACGCCCGACTTGAATGGTTTTGTGCATGAATCCGTCGGATGGTCATGTTTTGGGTTTCCCGTTGGCTTGCGAGATTTCTTGGGCCTCCCCCAAGCTCTCCAAACGACTCCGAAATGTGCAGATTTGTCGAGTTTGGGGTGGTTGTCTTCTTGCTGTCATTGTTTTTTCAAGAGCCCTAAACCCGGAACCCTAAACCCTTTTCTTTTGTCCTTAAATTAAGGAACATACCTTAAATCATAATAGGGATCCTTATTATGATTTAAAGTATATATTCCTTAATTAAGGGATTTTGGAAGGTCTGGGCGTGTGCAACGAAGGACCTCCAAGCCGCCGAACTCAGCGCCAACATCGTTACCTTCAACGCGTGCATCGGGAGCCTCGGGAAAGGCCAATTGGGATTTAGGGTTTCGGGTTTAGGGATTCAAGGTTTAGGGTTTAGGGATTTGGGGTCTAGGGATTAGGGTTTAGGGATTAGGGTTTTAGGGTTTAGGGTTTTCGGGTTTAAGGTTCAGGGTTGAGGGTTTTCGTGTTCAGGGGGTTTTGGGGTTCAGGGTTGAGTCGGGACCTTTCTGTTGCTCGAGTTTCGGCATTTCGGGGCCTTTGGGTAGACGGCTTCGTGTTCTGAAGCTGACGGGATGAGTGTGGTTTTGGGCTTGCGATATGGACTTTGGGCGGTAGGTCGACAAAGCCACAACAGTTCTTACAAGACCTGAAGGCAGGACCCAAAGCCACATAGGGCACTGAAGCAGTAGGGTCTAGGGTTCAGGGCACAAGACTGCCGTGCGTTAGCGAAGTCAGCAGCAAGGTGTCGAACCGTGGAAGCATACCACTGTTGCAAGTTGTCATGCAGCTCTTCCCGAATGAGTGATGGGCTTACTGACTGACAACAAGATGATGCTTAGGTCTTGACTACTTGGTGTTTTAAGGATAACAATTTTGAGACCTGGATGTTTCATGCCATAAACCTTAAATCCCAAAACTCCTAATCCCTTCAACCCTCACTCACTGAACCCTGAACCCTAAACCCTCAAACCCTACACCTAAACCCTAAACCCTACACCCTAAACCCTCAAACCCTAAACCCTCCTCTTGTCGCTGGAGCGCGAGTTCGAATGAACGCGACAGGTTTTGATCACAACCCAGGTCTCCTGAAAGCATATCAGGGGTCCCATTCTCTTTGTCATAGTTGGGTAACATTTTGCACTTTTATGGGTACTTAAACCCGATAAGGAATAAACATGTACATGTTTACTCCCATCCCAACCATGAACTAGTCCTAATTTCAGGTCTGTTCCTTGATTCCTTAAGTCGGGGATGTTGGAAGATCTGGGCCCACACATTAAGCCCTTAACACCAAAGTGAGACCCTAAATCGTAATTGCCTTAAACCTTTAATAGAACTGTATACTTGGAGGGGCAGGGGACTTAGTAAGTCGTTTATAAGTAGGGTTCTCATTGGGGTAACTCCATTTCGGGTACTTATAACTCTACTTACAAGCTACTCCCTAAACCCTAAACCCTAAACCCTAAACCCTACTTACTAAGTCCCTGCTCCTCCAAGTAGACGAATGGAGCCCCTGCAGGAACCCCGAAGCCCCGAATCACTAGGTTCCTGAGTAGTACCCTTTTGCCCTTTTTAGTTTGGGGTCTCCTTATTAAAGCTGAGTATTCGGAAAAAGGTACCCTTATTGTAAAGGGGCCACTCAGGAACCTAGCCGAAGGTGCACCCTGGCCACTAGTCCTCTCAATCTTCGCCTTGATGGCTGCCCAGCGAGTTTCTCCGGACCTGCGGACGCCGGTCCTGTTTAGGTTTGGGGTTCAGGGTTTGGGGTTCAGGAGGCCTTGTTGTGGAGTTTCCTGTCTTTGCGCTTGTCTTCTTTTTCTCTTTTTGTCAATAGCTGTTGAAAGGGTTTTGAAGGGTTTTGTCAGCTTTTAGAAGGCTCTGATAAAGCTTTACGGGGTTGTACGATGACTTTAGAAGGGGGCTGAATGTCCGGGTTGACCCTGCAACTTTACCACGGAGTTTATCAGAACAGGGATGGCGGTCACTAGATGCCACAAGCTGGAAGAATCAGGCACGTAGAGTGGTAGCTAAGGGAGCGCAGTTCTGTCCAGTTGCCCATGAGCTCTACATTGCCTCTGCTCTTCCGCAGTTGGACACTCCTATCCACAGACTCCAATATCCTTTATATAATTCAGGAATATTCCTTAAGCCATATTAGGAATCCTACTTAATTAAGTGGTTTTGGAGTCTCTGGGTATCTTGAAGACCGATGTCCCAGGCTGAAACCATACACACCGAAGCCAAAAGCATGCCAAAACGTGCGCCCAGATCTCAAGGGAAGCCCCGAGAGGAGGCTTATGGGGTTTTGGTCTCCGGGTTTAGGGCAAGGGGCTGAGGGTTTAGGGTTTAGGGTTTAGAGTCTGAGGATTTATGGGATCTTGGTCTCCGGGTTTAGGGTTCCGGTTTCTGGGGTTTAGAGTCTGAGGATTCCAATCCGAGGCCTTTGCTACCCCAACTGCCCCAAGCTGAGTTGATGCAAACCGCTGAGGGCTTTCAATGCAGGGCTGTGGGCATGTGCACGCGTTGCTCTGGCTGCAAGTAGAAGAAACTCGAGCTTCTTAACTTTCAGGATCTACCCAAACCCCAGAACAAAACACCTATATATCTGGGGTTCCTTGCATATCATGATGCAATGATTTTGTGTCATTTATATAACAATTTGACAAGTAACTCTTTCAGGGTTCATCTCTGGTCTGGGATTCAGGGTCTGGGGTGTAAGAGGAGAGGTTTCGATCTTAGCGGCTTTGGGACAGCACCTTCAACACTTGTGGAACGTGTATTACAAGCCAAGCAGAATGACTCTGTTCTTTTTTCTGCCAAGACCTCCTGATTGCGTAGACCTGAAATCCAGTTTCTGAAGCCCCAAGCCCTAACTGGCCCTAACTGTCAAAATGCTAAGTTTGGATGCTACAACTGAAAAAATGAAACCCTGAATCCTAAACCCGACAGTTAATCGACACTTTCCTAGGTCTCGATCTGTAATAGTTTCAGCTTCCTTTAATGTTGAATACAGAGCCCTAATTGCACTAATTTTGGGGATTGTTAAAATCAACACCTAGTTTAACAAACCCGAAGCCCTGAAGCCCGAAACCTTCGGAAACTTGATTCCCTGGTAAGATTAGTACCGACTGGGCGACTGGATCTCTGCGCAGCTCCTATGAAACCCTAAACCCTAGACTCTAAACCGTAAACCTAAACCCCAAACCCTGAACCCTAAACAACCCATTCCCCCTTTATTTACATCGCAGGCCGTGGCATGGCCAACTTCGCAGCATCTTCTCTGCGCTCTACGCGAGGACCTGTCGTAAGCTTAGGGTTTAGGGTTTAGAGGTGTAGGGTGTAGGGTTTAGGGTTTAGGGGTTTAGGTTTTAGCAACAAGGGGTTCAGGGTTTGAAAGGTGTTCGGGGTGTACACGTCCCAGATTTAGGAGTGCAGGGGTGGTGTTTTTCGTTTTTGTGTTGAGCGTCTGACTAGGGTTGAAGGGTTGAGGGTTTAAGGTTACGTGTTTATGGGGTTTAAGGTTGAGGGTTTCCGTGCCGGCAAAAGATGATGGTTTTGGGGTTTGCGGTGCCCTGAACTTGAAGCCCGCAGGATTGCTGGTTTATAGCCTCTCGGATCTAGACTAGACCTGCAGCCCTATGCCCTAGACCGTAAAGTTAATAAAAAAGGCACCCTCACCGCTAACCCCCCGCACCAGAATGAGGACCCCCCCCCAAATAAAGAACACAAAGGGTAGAAGCTTTCAATACCTAAAGCCGCCAGCTCTGAACACCGAAGCAGGAAGAGCTAGAACCCGATTCCTTCAGTCTCAGCGCGGCTCTTGCAGCGGCTTGACTTTCGAGTTTAGGGGCTAGTGTTTAGGGTTTATGGGTATGTTAGGGTTTAGGTTTTGGAGTTTGGGCTTAAGGGTTAAGAGTTAGGAGTTAGGCTTTAGGGGGGCTTTCACTCGGCTCAGGAACTCCACCGCCCTTGTCAAAGGACTCTTCCTAAAGGAAAACTCTGTTCATTCTGGGTTTACCTGACCTGAGTTAGGTCGCCCGGAGCCTTCTAATTATAATGGTGAGAACTCTTCCCACAGGTTTCCGGGTCTAGGGTAATGTACCTAAACCCCTAAACCCCTAAACCCCTAAACCCCCAAACCCTTAAACCCTTAAACCCTAAACCCTTAAAACCCTAAACCCCTAAACCCCTAAACCGCTAAACGGGCCCCCAGCCCGAAGCCCTTACAGCCACGGCCCGAACAAAAACTTCAACCTCCGACCCTCCCAAAGCCTACACGGGGCTGACTTAGGGTTTAGCTTTTAGGGTTTAGGGTTTAGGTTTAGGGTTTAGGGTTTAGGGTTTGGGGTTTAGGGTTTAGGGTTTAGGGTTTAGGTTTAGGGTTTAAACCCCGAGCCCCCAAACCCAAAGCCCCAAGGCATGTCCCCCCCCACCCCTCAAGTTGCAGTGACAGACGTCCCACTGGCCTTAGCCCGCGGTAGGAGTGCTTGCAGGTTTAGGCTTTCCCTAAAGGGTCCGAAGGACCCAATAATTAGGTACTTGGGTTTAGGATAGTAGTTAAGTAGCTCAATATTTAAGAGAGTATATGACTATTAGGTACTTGGACCCTTAGGGTTTTGTCCCGGAATTTAGGGTTCAGGGTGTAGCGGTTCAGGGGTTTCGGTTCCCATCAAGTTGCCGGGGGTACTTAAACCCTACACCCACCCTAAACCGTAGTTTCGTGCAGAAATCTTCATCTGTAGACCATACGGCCATAGGGCTGACGAGCAGAATCATGCAGTATTTTTAGGGTTTAAGGTTTAGGGTTATCAGATAATCATGTACCGTAAGCAATGTGAGTTGCGGTGTATTCCTTGGCAACTAAGTAACTACTAGTACGAGATACCAGTACTAAGAGACATAGGTATATGTTCTCGGTATCTTGAGCCTGTTCATCAGCCATAGTGCCACAGCGATACTCTAAATACCCTCAGCCGTAAAACCCTTGAGCCCATCTCAGGCCTATGAAACAGGAGCAGGCGCGGTTTAGGGTTTAGGGTTCAGGGTAGGGAGGGAGTAGCTTGATGATGGGATTCTGATTTCGCATCGGTGCTGTGGCCCTAACCCTAAACCCCGAAGAGATTTGGGCGCTTGCGGTTTGAGGCCAACTTGGAAGGACTGAAGGAAGTAGGTCGTGCGTTTTATTGAGATGTTGCTTTCGACAATGACCCGAGGGAAGTAGGGCCCAGAATAATCGGCGGTAGGATCCCCCTACTACCCCAGGGCTCTAAGGACTTATATATTAAGGCTTTTGGACCCAAAGACCATACTATATAAGGCTTTCGGGCTATTTTGATGCCCAGGGCTAGAAAGAAAGTTGTTGCTATAGGTGGATTCACGGCCCCCAGAAAGTTGACCCTAAACCCAACACCCTAAACCTTAAACCCTTAAACCCGAACCCCCTAAACCCTAACCTAGACCCCCCAAGTACCCTTTAAAGGGCTCTGATATTCTCATTAAGAAGTATTTCGGGGCTACACTAAAGGGTAGTTGGGGGGTCTAGGAAAACCTATACCCAAAACCCTAAACCCTAAACCCCGAAACCCGAAACCCGTAAACCCTAAACCCCCAAACCCCAAAACCCCAAAAACCTAAACCGGGATTCCAAAAAAACCGTCCTTCGGCCCGGACCCCTCCCTGGTGCTGTCTGGGCCGAAGTACACGGCTTCCGGGCTTTCTGGGCCTAAGTATACGGCTCAGGGGTTTAGGGTTTAGGGCTTTAGGGTTTAGGGTTTAGGGGTTTAAGGGTGTAGGGTTTAGGGTTTAGGTATTATATTATATTATATAGATTTGAGCATCCGGACCCCGAAAGTAGGTCTACTGATCCTCTTCGTGATAGGATCCAAGAAACCTTCGTGGCGGCAGTGTTCCTGCGGCTTTGTTTGTTGTTGGGTTTCTGGGTCTTGCTCTTGCCGTTTACTATAAAACACTAATCCCTAAACCCCTAAACCCCAAAAGCCCCAAACCCTAAACCCTAAACCCCAAAAGCCCTAAACCCTAAGTTTATTACTGAAGGCGCCTAAGCTTCGGGGGGTTCAGAGTTCCAGGGTTTTCAGGGTCAAGATCTGATGTTGATGGCCGAGATTCCGACACACCAAACCCCGACGTCCTAAACCTAAAACCCTAGACTCAAAACCCTAAACCCTCCACCCTTATCCCTAAACCCTCAACCTCAACTCGAATCCTGGTCCTAAACCCTAAAACCCTAAACCTAACACCCTGAGAGACTAGGCTCTGCGCGCCCGGTTTTCCATCGCCTCCTTGGGGAACTTGCCCAGACTGCCTGCCATGGCCTCGCAGAAAAGTTCCCGTTGGGGTTCGGGGATTGGGGTTTAGGGCCAGTTAAGGGTTTAGGGATTAGGGTTTAAGGTTTTGGGTTTAGGGTTGAGAGTAAAAGGCATTAGGGTTTAGGGTTCTGGCTTTTGGGTTTAGGGTTCAGACAAGAGGGTCTATAGGTTTAGACCCTTTCTGAGGGGTGTAAGGGGACAGGGTTTGGGGGTTTTTGAGGGTTTAGAGACCCCTAAAACTTCGAACATAAACCAAAACCCGAACCCTGAGCCTGGGTCGTAAACCCCCAATATGCGAAAGGATACACTTGCTATTAGGAGACAGTCGGGAACACTAGTAGAGCTTAGGCCTCCAACTTTGGGTTTTGGAGGTTTGAGGCCCTGTTGCCTCAGCCGGGCCCTAATGCATTGCCGTGCAAGCCCCGCACCGTAGATTTCGGCATTCTTTGCTGCCGATATCCAGGGATGGCCCATGTAGATGCCTTCAGTGGGAAACCGCAAACTCCAAAGCCCCAAAGCCCCAAACACGCTAAACCCTAAACCCTAAACCCCTGAACCTTAAACCCTAAAGCCCTTTGAACCTCACACGTTGCTATGGCTTCCGACTTGGCCGATGTGGTGAGCACTGTGGCATTTAATGCCAGCGCTGGTGCTTCCGCAAGAGGCGCTACGTCCCTGCAAAGTTGAGGGTTGTACTATAGGGCTTAAATAATTGCCAATACTATTTTGGGGGTTCCTTATTTTAATTACAGTATAATGGGCCCCAAAACCCTATTCTAACTATAATTCCCTGCTAGGTTCAGGGTTGGAGGGCCTTTGGCATTGATGGTTTTGGGGTGAAGGGTCTTTGGCTTTTGGGCTTGGGGCTTCCGGCCGGCTTCAGGGTATTGAGAGTTTAGGGTTTCGGGGTGACGTGGCTGCGATGATCAACTTCTTTCAACAGAGGTGCCTTGAACGCAACCGTTTGCGAGGCACGGCTTTTGAATTTTCAATGTGTTGCAAGACATGCTGCAGAAGGTCTTGAGCCAATCTCAACCCTTAGTGCACGGTTTAGGGTTTAGGGTTTTGCTAAGGCTGTGGACGATCCAGAGTTGCTGCAGGTTCAGCTTTGCAACAGGTCTTCAGAACAAGAGTCTAAGCCTGGTTGGAATCTTTGGAAGCTTCTACCAGAGAGCCCAATACCCCTCAATTGAAGAATGAATAGACGCTAAATCATTATATTGAGCCCCCTGCAATTTCCGGTATACTCCTTTTTCGAGAAGTACTGGGCTTTCTGGGTATGCTTCACGTTGGAAGCGTACACTCTTGTGACACGAAAGCACGAGGCGACACTTCCTCAATACAAGACTTGGCTCAAGGCAACACGTCGAATCCAGACACAAGTTAATATACACAGAGGCCTCGTGCGATATGGCCGTCATGCGCTTCATGCTTCTGGCCTTCATGGTCGCAGGTGCTGAGG
>BGNK01001383.1:99471-150950 GCA_003297005.1 Symbiodinium sp. clade A Y106 | reverse complement strand
GGTCCCAGTCCCACTAAGGGGGCTTTCATCACTGTCGATGACAGCAGCACCACCACCCTCATCCATCGCAACTTCACCATCCACCTCACCACCTGCATGCAGCATCGGGGGCAAGAGCTTGACCAGGCCTACCTGTTGTTTTCAAGGGGGGGAAGGGGGGTCGTCCTTTTATCGAGGGACGACTACACTGCAGCGGCCGGAACCTTGAGCCAAAATGGCTTGAGCCGTAGCCATTTTGAATGTCTAGCAAGGTTTAGTTCCTGAAGTCTGTAAACAGGACACATTGCATCAAAGGCACAGGTGGGCCATGAGATATGCGCAGATCGATGTGGAGCTTCTGGATATTCCTGGAAGCAGTGCGAGCCACAGACGTGATCCCAGAAGTGAAACCGGACGTACGTGGTTGCTAGCAGAAGGTGCAGCAGGCGCCTGCAGCGCAATGGACATAAACGCTGTGCCCATTGTGCCGGGCTGATGAGATGAAGCGGACGATTCCTGACTGAAGGATCCAGGGCGACGCCGTCACTTGGGAAAAAAACTTGTCCATCAGTGACGAGCATGCCTGTGCTCAGACAATGGTGCCAAGACACTTGGGAAGTGAACACCTGATCATGCATTTGTCTGCTCATTCGTCTGAGATCGCTACCCACTTTCCAGCGATCTCGCAAGCAGTTCGGCAAGCCACTGAGATCAGCAGTTGGCACATCCGGCAAGTTCACGTGTTCGCCTCAATTTTCTCTCATGTCTGCTCAGTATTGAGTATTGTCATTCTCAAATGTCGCGCCCTTGCCTACTCTGACGCATTTAGAGGAAAGCTTGGGAATGGAAGCTTCTGCGCGTTGTGCGGCTTTCTGCACCGTCAGCACGAGCTCTCGTACCACCCCATAACAAAATCCCGTCCAAGATCGTGCTCCGTCTTGTGCCGAGCTACGCGCTGCCAGCCGGATTCGCTGCGAGGGAGTCGCAGGACCCAAGGACAGCACACCTCCCATCCCAGAGTCTCAACTGTCCAGAGGCAACCGTGCAAGTATCCATGCGCGGATGCCAGAGGCCTAGATAGAGACTGTACACTTTCATTCAACATGCAATCTTTCACCGATTCATGATTCGCGGCATGGACCTGAACCATGCAGACAGAAGCGCAAAAGGGCAGAGACTTTAACAGGCCAGGCAAAGGCCCCGGAATCTTCTGCCTAGGGGCCTAGCGTAGCAGAAAGCCAACGTCTCAACAGTGCATAAAATCGTGCGGACGGGCAGCAAGTTATGTTGTTCCTCAGTGTATTTCAGAGAATAAGCTGAAGTTGCGACCTTGTCGTTGATCTACTCCTCTTGAACCAGATCATGTTTTCAGATACTAGTCGGACAGCCAAGACTCTTTCGAAAAAAGTCCAAGTCGTCCAAAACATCTTGACCTCTGCAAACACGCGTCTCTGCTGCCTTCAGTCCATCAGCTTCCTCAACAGCCTAAACACTTCACCAGCTGTGAACTTTGCTGGAAAAGTCGATCATGTCAACGTGCTTACATTCGTTAAAGCCCAGGCCTCCTAGCCACAAGTTCGGTAGAATCAAGGATGGCGCGCCACCCATGGCTGCAACAGCTTGGCTTGAGCTCCCAGCTGCAGTGTCTCCAGGTGAGTGAAACTCTAGACTAGAGACTCTAGCGGCCCCTCTGCTGCCTCGGCTTGGCTCCCTGTTCTGGTGAACTGAACCTGTGCCGAGACTGAGGCTTCGGCTGGCATCTCGTAGGGGGATGTCCCGCCATTCTGCGATGGTCCTCTGAGAACGCTGCGGCCAGACGGCTGACCAACTCGGCCGTTGCAGCGGCTCTCAAGCTAAGCCAGCCGCTCTCGACCTCGTTGCTTCTTTGCTGCTTGACTCCTGCAAGTTAACCGAACCCGGTATTGAGACGCACATACACAGCACCAACACGCCCAGACAGAGAACTTGCCAAAGCTCTCGTCCAATGTGTCCTGTCGGTAAACCAAACCTACCAGCAGCGCCTCCTCTGTCTGAGCCTCGTCTTCCCAGCTTGGCATTTCTTACCTTGTGTCCAGCTCTCGCCTCCCCCATGTGGCTCTCCAGAACCGCAATCTCGCCGAGCGCCTGCACTCTCAGCACATTAACGCTCCAGCTGAGTTCTTGAGTCTTGATTGCCTCCATTTGCTGCTTCTCCGATGCTCCCAATGCATCCATCGCTGCAGCCTGCAAGGCAAGTCCCAGGTTCTGTGACCGGTGAATGAGGATTTTATGCGTTTCCACACCCACCCCTTACAGTAGACCTTCAAGCCTGATAAGGTCTTCGAAGACATGCGGGCAAGCCTCTTGCTCGCACTCGAGTTCAATGCACCCATGCAGCTCCTCGGCACCAAAGCTTCACTCACACTTGCTTGAGTTCCTACTTAGTCCCTTGGTCCCTTGCTGTCCCAGCACGCAATTTCCAAGCTCTACGCCTTCGACTGTTGACCCATTCCTGCATGCCGGAAGCTTCATCTCGAAGCAATTCGACTCGCACCGTCGCTCAGGGCAGGCACGGATTCACAGCGACTGGAATTTACAGTTTTACCGGATCCAACCTCGCACTCGAGTGGTCAGCTGGCCAAGATGTGTCTTTGCCTGCGGATCAACAAACGCATTGGGCCAACCGAATGATGCGCAACGAAATTGTCACAGTCTGTGACAGCATGCGCTTGCCCAGACTGCTTGCCATTGTACGGTGCAGCTTGGAACGCCAAATTCTTTTCTGCATGACCTGGCCTTCAGCCTTTGCCTTGAGCTTGGCGTCCAGGTCTAGGTCCTCTCTTTAATGTTTGTAAACTATTGCCACGGCTGCATGCCTGCGGCACCATCTGTAAGAAATCTCCGCGGCCACGAACGCAAGACCATGGAAAAAAGCAGGCTTGGTTTTGTAAAACGATTGCCATGTCCCCTTTGCATCAGTGCTTGGGTCGTGTGTCGGGCCTTACCAGGTTCCCACAGCGACTCTACGTACTCTACAGTGTCCTACAGCTGGCCATGCACAGCTGTTGCTCCGCAACCTGGTCTACACACCTCTCTGTCAGGCCGCACGAGCGGTCCAGGTTAGGGGGCGAGAGACACAGGTAAAGGTTGCCTCCGGGAAGGCCCCAGGCTGCTCCGCAGCTTCACATGAAATCAATTTCAAAACTTGCACTCAAAAGCTGTTTGCTTCAATCTCTTTTCTTACTTTACAGGGAATGAAGCAAAAGAATTGGGAAGGACTCCCCCACGCTCGCCCTGGACTGAATGGCAGGTGGATCGGCATCCTTCCAGAACCGCCGCCTTGAGCGAATCGCACTGAGAGTTCACCTGCAGGTTTCGACTGCGCTGTCACTCAGCGCCCGCAAGCGTCTTGCAACATCCTCGTGCCCGCCAGCAAGAGCTGCCATTTCCTTGCACCAGAAGACATGCACACGAGCGTGGGGCGTGGAGGGCAAATGAACGACGACCGGACCCTCTCCACCTCCCTGATGCAACAAGGAGCAAACCCATGCTAGCATTGGCAGGCATCGGGAGTCTCGCCATCATCGTCTGCTAGGCTGGTGTCTGCACCAGAACTCAGCAGCAGGTCGACTGCTGCCAGATGCCCAAAACTTGCTGCCAGGTTCAGCGCAGTCCATCCAGACCTCGAAAGACCCCGAAGGATTTGAGGCGGTTCTCACTTAAGGCCTTAAGGCATTGTGCGCTCCATGCAGACAGCTGGGCCAGTATCGTGTGAGAAATCTCTGAGAGGCGTGCTGCCCGACATCGTTTACCTCGGCGTCAGACAAATCAGACAAACAAGTTGGGCCTGCATTGTTCAGCAACGTCAACAAATGGCTTTGCTAATGCTTTGCGATTGTTCAAGGGCCTGCCGCCTGCCATCCGCATCCTCACGTGCAAGTTCAATTGCTGGAACATCTGTTGCAGCTGAGCGGCAGTAGCGCGGTGGGCGAGCAAGGAGAAAAGGATGTCGTCATATCCCGATTGCGCAGCGAGAAGGAGGGAGTTGTTCTGGTCTCCGTCTCGCACGTTCCTGACGAAAAGTTATACGGAAGACCCGAGCTGCACCAATTATTAGTTGAATCGGGCATGTGTAGCAAAGGCGGGTTGGTCACTGCCGGAAAGTGGCGCTGCGGCCTGATGCTCCAATAAGCTTCGGGCAATCGCAGTGTGCCCGAAAGTCGCAGCCAGCATAAGGGGTGTTCGTCCGTTGAGAGCCTGCACGTTCACGTCCGCCCTTCGGGCCAGAAGCTCTTGCACAACATCAGCTGCCCCATATTGGCAGGCGACGGCAAGGGCAGTGAAACCATTGGCCGATGCAGCATCCACATCCGCGCGACAAGCAAGCAGCGCCAAGGTTACCGGTCGATGGTTCCTGCATATTTGGGAAGGGACCGGCTGCCAAGGAGACAAGAAACCACCCGGAACCGGTGTACATGTGTTCGCAGTGCGACCAAGGTCACCGGTGAGCAGCTACCCGTAATGCTTGGCCACCGATCGACTCATCTCCATCGGAGCTTCTGGCATCAAGCTCCAGGCCAAGCTGAACGAGCAGCTCGACAACATCTGCAGAACCGTCTTCGGATGCCCGCAGGAGCGCATCCGCCATTGCTCGCTGGTCCTGAGTGAAAGAGGCACATATCATGACATATCATAACTATAGTAGCAAACCATACTAGTGGAAGAGGCTGCAAGGGCTGTGCCCTGAGTGAAGCGTTTAGTAAACATGAAGTTTACTGAAACGCTTGAGAGACCAACTCAGACACTCTGAGCCTCAATGGGCCGAGTGTCCTCACCGTGCGCACACAGCAGTTCATGCAGTACAGCTGAATGGCATTTCTGCGCAGCTGCAATGAAGGCAGTGGTGGAGTCATCGGCCTGACATGTCAAAGAGGCAACGACGGCCTGCAGGTCTCAATGCGTGCTTGTGCTCTCAAACCACTGCTTCAGGCCACAAAGCTCCTGATTGATCGTCACTGAACTTAGGAGTTGTGATTCGTTTTGCGACGTGGCTTCCGGTGTCGAGGGCTCAACTGCTAGCCTGCCCAGCGCTCGCACACAAAGCTACGGAAAGCAGCTTTCGAATAGTTTGAACAAACTCGACGACGCATGTGTGTGAAGAGCAAGCTTTGCGTGCCGTCACGAGTTTCCGATGCATCCTGCATCAAAGCTTGAAGCACCTGTGGGCACCATCGGCAGGTTGTCGACATGTTGGTCAGAGGATGCTGTCACAACCAGTCCAGTCCGGGACGCATGCAAGAAAGCTGAGTAAACATCGTAAAAGGTCCACTGTAAAATGCTGTGATGCCCTCAGCCTCAACCGAACGCCGTACATTGCAGGGACATTGGCAGCCACCCTTACGCCCCGCGTTTGCTCTCCCAGCACCGGCCTGAATACCTAGGCCTAGGGCCTAGACTAGCGAACCCAGCGGAAGCCCGAACAATCTCAGAAAGACAAAATCAGCCAGCCACAGCGACACGAAGCAACGGCGGACCAAAGCGAAGCCTGAAGATGGACATCAGCTCTGCGGAGCAGAAGGCACTGCACAACGGCCACGTGCCCCATGTCCGCGGCCAGAATCAACGCAGTGCACTTCGTTTCATTCTGCTTGTCGGGGTCGGCTCGCTCATCCAGAAGGGCTTCTACCGCTGTGGTTCGGCCTCAGCGCTGCTGAGGCGGCGAATGCGTACAGTCCCCATATGTCCCCGCCACACACAACTCAAGACATCTTAAGACCGCAAAGTCACGCGGGATGAGCATGCCGGCAAGGTCGAATGCAAGTACTCGATTCCGAGGCATGCCACGCATGCCGTGGTCAGTGGACATTACATCCTTCTAGCAAACAGTGACGGTCCCGCGTGTCTGGCTTGTTTTGGTTGGGAGAGCAGGTGTTAAGGGCCATGTGAGACCCGTGACTGCCGACAAGCATATCGAAAGGCATTCGCATGTTTCTAAGATTTTCTAAGTAGGATCCAGACGTCGTTCTAGGAGGGAAAAACTGAGATGCCTACCTGCCAAAGCAGCCGTCATCAAGGGCGTGAGATCATCCTGCAACCGGAAAATGCAAACCGTTTGTGCCATCAGAAGTAGATACAGTACAGAGGATGCGAAAGGATCACAGCTGTGCAGTTTGCAGACCCAGCCGCTTCACCAAACTTGCCAAAGCACTGTGTGTTCATGCCAACGGTTTCCAAATCCCAAGCTGGAAAGCCAACAAAGTGGACTGCAAAATTAGATGACAAGGTTACCGGGTTGCTCAAAAGCTGTCGGCAGGCTTAGATCGAGGCTACAGCCGCGGCTCTTCAGACTCCCTGTCGCACTCCTCTCCGATGGCGTTGACATTCGCACCCATCCGGATAAGCAGGCGGCCTTGCACGCTGATGGCATTGGCCCTCATGCTAAGCCACACGCGAGGCGCTGTCCTTCAATGGTTCAACTCTCAGGACCAAGCAGAGCTGGACCTCTCCTGCTTGAGCTGCACGGCAAAGCTCCCAAGTGCCGTCCTCAGCAGCAAGCCACAGCTGCAACCACAGACGCGAATGAAGGAGCGGACTGTATATACAACCGCTGCGATGGTAAGTTTCGAACATCAGGAAGACCAAGCAAAACACAGCAAAACGATAAGCCCGAAACACAGAAGCATCCCTAGCTGCCGACCTTGCCAGCCAAGGTTCAGTACCCGCAGCACATCTACGGCAAGCCTGGTCACATAGGATCATGCGAGACACTGAGCCGTTTGAAACGTGACTGGTAGCCTCGACCTCCCTGCAAATGGCAGATGCCAAAGTTCGCAATCGAAGCCTGCTTCCTGCGGAACAGCGTGACTGCGATGCACAATGCACCAAGCTTGTGTCGTGCAAGGGCTCCTATCTGCAGGAAGCCAAAACACAGTGGCAAAGGAGCCAAGTGTGCTTCCTTAGCAAAACAATCGAGATCGATCTGTTCGAGTGATATCTGTTCAGCCTGTGGCCTCATGGAACCAGTGACAGCTTCTCCTCTTATCTGCGTGCAGGGATGTAATCTCATCACCTCATGGGCCATCGATAGCCTGAAAGGTGTCTGGACATGAAGACATTTCACAGCATCTGGAACTGGGAAGTGCTTCAAGTTTGAGACGTGGACGGGCTCGATGTTTGTGCAGTCGAGTCGATATCTGGTGTCAGTCATGTTCGACAACAAAAAAGCAGATGTATGCAGAGATATGCAAACAGCAATATTCAGGGACAGAAGAAAGGACAATCAAGTCTGTCGACCGACCTTGCAAATTCAGCCTGCGCCAAGTCTCCATCCTCAGAGAGCCAGTTGCAGCTCTCTTCACCGCCAAGCCGTGAGCGGACGACACCTCTCCGTAACGTAGGCCAGCAGAATGAAACGAGGCGGCTAGCGGCTAGTGATCGCCAAACTTCTGAAAGAGATGTGAGCCAGGTGCAAAGGCACCTCAAGGCCTTCTGTGAAGCAGAAACTGGAGGTTTAACGAGGGGCTACTGGCACCCGAAAGCTCCCATGCTGCACAGGAAACAGCTGCCCCAGCTTGGCCGCTCCGCGCCAGGAACCAGACAGAGCCCAGGCGGAGCCGGCTGCAAGGCAAATGATTTTACGCTCTCAAAAGTTCGCCGGAGCTACCCTGTTCGATCTGGCTGGCTGCGGAGCAAGGAAGCTACACAAGCAACGGCACCTTCGACGAAGCATGAGGTGGCATGCTCTCAACAGCAAGGGCCCGGAGAATCACGCAGAACCCAGCCTGATCCAGGGCTGCTGATGCCTGAGATGCGAACCGGTCAAAAGCGAACATAATGCCCCAGTACCAGAAGCTGTGCATTCAAGCAGGGGCCGCCACTGTCACTCTACGTTGATCTGCTGCTTTGGCTGCCTCCTCCCAGCCACGGCGTTGCTACAGTACTGTCCCCAAGCCGCTGCCAATCAATGCCATACGCACTGCCAACAACAGGCTCTTGTTCTGCCTTCTTGTGAATGAGGCTGTCGAGCCATGTTGGGTGATTTCCGGATGATTGCACGGCGTTGCATGTCGTTCGCTTTCCGTGCATCGCCGCTGATCTATGAGCAGTGGCCGACAAGAGCCTACCGGAAGAAGACACGAGCCCTCTCGAATTGACTTGTGGAGAAGTCGATGCTTCGGGGGAGGAACACTTTGCCTAAGCAAAAACCGTTTCAAGGCCTGCGATGTTGATGTCATGGTGTCCCTGCTCCACTTCAGAGCAGAACTCCCTTTTTGGCCTACGTTTCTTGACAGCGGTCCTGACAACATGCGAACCTTGCACCATTGGGCAAGGTCTGGCAGGCAAAGGCTTGGAACGCAGGTTGGAAAAAACAGAGACTGGGCTTGCTCTGCACACGAATTTCCCGGAAATACACAGAGCACGCGGCAAAAGCAAAGCATACAGACTTGACTTGCTACTTGGAAAGTGTGACATGTCAACAAAATCTGGGTTCGGATTGGATCTCGAGGAGTGCTGCAAGATCAAAGAGCTGCTGTCACCAAATTTTTTTCTGACGACGCGCCTCGGCTGCGGCCTCTATCAAGTGTGCTATGGATATCACACGGGTACATTATCAGTTCGAACTTCTTTACGCGATGCTTCGGCATCGCGCGCTTGTTCCTGTACACGGTCAGCGCAGCGTGGACTACAAGATGTGGTAGCACAGCTGCGGAGCAAGTCAGAGAGTGTTGCACGTGACACCTGGGCGACCCTCAAGACTGCAAGAACAACTACCAGTACGGGCGCCCTAGCATCAAAAAAACCGTGTGCCTGGTGCAGTTCCAGGACGGCAAGCCACTGAGGCGTCACGAGCACACGCAAACAAACAGTTTCCGGGGAAGCAGCCGGCACTTCTGAAATATGACCTGTTCCAACTCTAGAGACGACATGCAGGAGCTGAGGTGCCCTAGTGTGCCCGATCTGCTCCCTGATCCATCCATTCATCACCTAGAATATTTGAGCCTCTTTGCTCTTGCCAGCAAGTGAGAAAAAGATCAGAAACAAGTGCTGAGCCACTGTCGAGCTCTAACTGTTCAAACTCCTCTCAGCCGTGAGTTGATAGTTCATGAGCCTCAGTCAGACGCACATCAAGTCATTTGCATCACCTGGCCTGGCTGCCCTATCCCCCAGCTGTTTGACTGGTGGAAACACGCCGCGAAAACAATAGCAGAAAGCCGAGGCACGAAAAGTCAGCGGAAGCCGCCTCATTGTTCCGTGACGATTTCCAGCATGATCCGCGCAAATCCATCCTTGTCCTTGCGGATGCTACAGGCGTGCGTTATTGTGCGTTCGTGCGGTCTTGCCATTGCCATAAGGTCCAACAAGTCAGCAGATTAATTGATCTACTTCAGAAATCTTCAGAACTTCGGGGTGCAGTCCTGGTTTGCATGCAAGTTCCACGATTGTGGAGAGCCCGTTCTTGGGTCGCGCAGTCTCGCCACGCAATTGTTGGCAAAGTCATGGCATCCGCTGTGGGTCCTTGAACCGACGGTGACCCGAAAGGAAATCCAAAAACTAGCATTGGGATTCTGTACTTGCTGGCACTTGATCTCCATCTGCGATACTTGACCTTTGCCCTGCTTCACATGTCGGAGGATGACCACGAACATGCTTTCGTCTGTGCTGGACGATGTTCTGACCGGGATTTGGTGAGAGACAATCTGCCGCTCTTTCCCCAGTCTACTCACACCGATTCTCCATTCTGCAACGCAGAACTTGGCTGCTGAGAAAACTTGGAGCGGGCCAGGGACTTGGCCGATGGCCGCCACGAACTGTTGTGCAAGACATTCTGCTGTGGGGCAGCGCGACGTGGAACTCGATGGAGGATTGGAAGTCTCAAACGACTCGGCAGGCATTCGAATCTTTGCTGCCAAAGCCTTCACTTCGTCGGTGGATCTTGAAAATGTCACTGCGGGAGGGTGTCTGATGCAACTTGTCTGGGCTGGTTGCGCCGTAGCCGCAGAAGTGGCCTCCTGTTCTGTCCAGCCAATCTGCTTCTTTGCTTCGCCCAGCAGAGTGATCATGGTGAGCCGGGTAAGGTTCAGCTCATCTCTCTCGCAGTTCGCGCCACTCACGCCATCTTTTTCAGCTAGAGTGGCACCATAGGCACGTGAATTTGAGGACTGCACATCCTCAAACGCCAAAAGAACATGGGCCATGGCACGGAGCCCGGCTATATCTGCTGCTTGGGACACGAGTGACAAGGCGAGTCGGGACTTGAACTGGCTACAAATGCTGAAGCCTGGTTCTGGACTGTCCATGCACCCGAACTGTCTGCATGCGTAGCGCGCCTCTGCTGCCTGCAATTGCTGTGACTGCTTGGTGGCGAGATCTTCCAGTCGAGACCTAGTGTCAGGCGTACCAGCGTTTAGCCTGCCAAGACCTGGCAATCATTGCAGAGGCCGGTGCCGTGACCTGCACTGAGATCGGAAAACCTATCCAGTTGCTCCAAATGAGTCGCGTAGCTTCCGCTGCAATCGCAAGCGGATGCTCTGATTTCATTTCATTGCAACACGGCCTCCGCCATATGCTCTCCTCTGCCACTGAGGTGTTCTTGATGCAACTCCTCCAGGCGACACCTTCGGCAAGGATTTGAAAGTCAGGCAAAGAACGAGGGCAGCCGGTGCATGTATGCATGTATGTGGGTAGTTCTACAAACTACCTACAGTAGGGTCCCAACAGTTTCAGGTTCCTTTTTTCTAAGGGTGCTGTACTATTTGGGTGACCTACAAAGGGACCCTACTTAGAGAACTACCCATGCGTATACTGTATACACAGATGTATAAACAGATGGAAAGACAGATAGATGGATAGATAAATGTATTGCCACCCGCCCATCTGAGCAAAGTCTCACCGTGGGGAACTCGTCCGAACTAAGCTTGAAAGGATCCCAAGGAGGACATGAACTTTCAACAAACGTGCCCAACAGCAAGTGACAACCATAGACACGTCAAAGCTCATGCACTTGCCGGACCCTTGAGACCTAGCAGCACAGTGAGAAAGGAGAAGCCAACTAGCCCCAACAAGCCCTCAAAGGATAACCAGTGACTCCTCCATCATCCCACCAGGCAGCTTGCATGTACAATTCGACCCGCTGCCACTATGCATTGATCGATAGATAGACAGCTAGATAGATAGATACATAGGGATGTGCGATGTGCGTTCTGCGCCTCACCCCCACCCACTTACCCGAGCTGCCCTGAAACTTGACCAAAGCAGCCAACCAACCCACAGAGGAGCAACTAAAACTCCGAAGCTCAAGGCCCAAGCCGTTCCACACATTGCACAGCGCCACCCCCTAAAGGGGGCCCGTCAAGCACTCGGAAGGCCAGCCGGACGCTCCAGGTCTCGCATGCGTGTCCAGACTGTCGCTCAGCACGGACGGTGCCTCCTCGTCGGTGGGGAAGCACTCCAAGCACTCGGTGGCAAGCTGGTGTACGAGTCGAATGCATACGGCAAAGTTGCCCTGGACATATTTGGACGTTGTGCTGCTACTCTGTATGTGCATGCACCGAAAAATTTGAAAAGTAGCAGCATGTAGCGGCATAATGCCGCGGCAACTTGAACTCATCAGTCTTCCATTCGACGTTGCAGCGGCATACTGAGGCCGAGTTTGTCAAACTTGCAATGGGCGTATTCCCAATAGCCTTTGGCAAAATCTTTGCCCAGCATGGACCGCCCTTGTCGTCCTCACTTTAAATACTTGCCCAGAAGCTGGACCGCAAGCTCGTCATGTAGGATCATGTAAGTCTCAGTACCGCCTGGACCCGTCTAGATTGCCGCCGACCGCTTCGCGACTAGCCTGCTCTGCTTCAACAGCCGGAGCCACTTTTTATGCACCATGTCGTCCTCGGAGCTCACTGCCTTCCGCGGATGACGGGCGGGACCCTCGTAGTTCCTCAGCTCCCTTTGGCTAAAGCCTGTGCCATACAGCTTCAACTTCAACTCCGCGTCTCCTTTGGTCAAGGTCATGATCCCCACCTGCTGGGTCAGGTTTACATGATGGAGCCAAGAAGAACAATCTTGGCATCCGCCGTCACACGTTGGGCATGGCATAGGCACGAGACGGATACACGAGCCCTGACTCTCAGACTTAGTGACCTAGTCGACACTGTGCGATGATTGGCTGCCAGCGCCTTGATGCCAACATGCTTGGTAATCGTGTGAATCTCTTGTGTGTCTGTCCTGCGCCCTCGTGTTTCGGCTTGCCAGGTGGCTCAGATTCGAAATGACACCCTGAACCTGGCCTCAAGCGGCGGATCTCCACATCTCTTGCCTCGCAAGGTGTGCGACGATGCTCTCAGCTACATTGAAGCAGCGGCAAGTCAAGCCGGATCAATATGGGCACGAGGCTGCAAGCGGCCACTCTCTTACCCGAAGCCTTCCTGCCCAGATCGCTTGCTTGCTTGCAGGGAACCCTCAACCCCACCGATCCATACCTCATCTCCAAGCCCGGATTTCGTTCGAACACCACTCTACTTCTCTCCGTCTTCTTCTTTTTCGTATGTCTTGTGGATTGAAGACCACGGTATGCCAGGCCTCCTGCATTGTGTATTTTTGATCGCGGGACAATACAAGCTACCGACCATGCACGCAGTTTGCTGCATGTAGCTGCTCGAAACGACGATTGCCGAGCAAAAGCTGGGACAATAGCAGTGCTGAGTCTCACTTCCATGACTGATGCGTGCTTCGCTCGTCATTCCTCTGAGCCTGCGCTGATAGCCTAATCCGCAAAGGGGTCGGGGGAAGCATACCGATACCCAGAACTCCCCACCTCCACAGCAGACATGCCAATGACAATTGATGGCTGGTATTATTACCAACGACCCTTGTTTTCGTTGCCCACCCAAGCCCTGCAAATCGCACAGGCAGACAGACAACTGCAGCAAGATACTGAAGAGCTGCCCGTCAAAGACAAGCGTTGCTCGTCATTACGCATCTTTGCTGTCGCTCTCCGGTATCTGCTCGATTCTGCTCGGCACATCCATGCATCGTGCACCAACAAGCCTCCAGTAACTGCGAGCATTCCAGAAAGTAAGGTGCCGGTTGCCGTCGATGGCCTGGAACACGAAATACTGTGTCGAGCTAGATCGAGGCATAAATCGTGCTCCTCTGAGGCCAGTGCCGAGAGATGTAGCCTCAAGTCACCCGCAGCGCTTCGAGGGCAAGCACTTCTTTATAACTGAGGCCTAACGACATCCACATGCAGGTGCGATACTTCTCGGCTCGACACATGTACGCAATTATAATTACGGACCGTGCAAAGCAGAGCACTCATGTTTTTCCCACATCTTCGTGTCCTGTCACGCAAATGGCTTGTGCCATCACGAACGGCAAAACTTAAACTGGTGCTTTGAGCACTTTGGGACATGTTCCGACCAATGGCTTACAAGTTCAGGCAGCCATGACTACACTCTGATAGTCTGGCATTCAGGTGGTGCAGGCTGTGAACAGCAGCAACAGCGAAGACAATCAACACAAAAGCCCACAAAGCCACTCAACGTCATTGTTGGAAGGGTTTCGGCGTGCTTCGTTGTGACTGCATTCTCCACCTGGTTTCTGCTAGACTGCGTAAACCAACCCTGTATAGTTTGCCACGTTGGCCTTTAGCCAAGCAGCCAGTCTTCCGAAACCTCTGAGACAAGCTTCTTATCAGACTCTTCTGGTAAGGGCAACGAAAGGTTCTGGAAAAATCCACTCGGTCTGCCCTTGGCACGGCACGTCCCCGACTCAGAGGTTCTTATCCCGCCTTCTTGTCAGGTCGAGATGCAAATCGGCAATGTCTACAACATCCCATGCCATGCCATCGTCGCAGGCATGGATGTCACAGTAGCATTGCGGGATGTGAAACGCAGATCCACACACTCAAATCACTTGTCTTCATCCCTGAATGGCTTCGCTATGTTTCGCTCGTACAGCATACACCAATGCAATGATAGAGTGTACATCTGAGCAAGTCGGACAAGCTACATACGCAGAGTACTCCAACTCACAGGGCTAAAACCAGGGCCGGCTTCAACCACTTCAGCCCGTGGCAGTTGAAAGCGTGCGTAATGAAAAACTCAGAGTTGTGATTTGCGTGTTTCTTCAAGCTCGATTTGCATGCAGCCGAAGCTGTAACAATCACAGGTTCTGAGTCTTGATCTAAACATTCGGAGAGGGACCTGCCACACTTTAAGGTGATACCGGGGAATCCAATGCCTTTAAGGAACGAATGGGTCGCAACCCCAACAGTCTGCGGCGAGTCGAGCCACATTCTATGGAGCTCCTCTGGAAACCAACTGCAAGTGAACAGCAACGGCAGGCTGTTGTCGAAAATGCTACACCGAAACATACACTGACTGAATATGTCCTTCCGTCGGGCGTGGAAGCACACCGTCAAACCTCGTGCAGCATGATCGGCACTGGAACGAGAAGGAGGATTGCACAAGTGGAGCCCCCATCAGATGCCTGAAATTGCATCTGCGATGCATCTTTCTTTCTTTCACCAGACCTATAGACAATGGACAACAGTCACTGTCGCGCTGTACGGGCTACCTGCTGCACATGCTCTGGAAGTCGTGGTGCCTCTAGGGCCCAGACAAGCATTGTATGAGAATCCCTGCGAATTGGTTCCAGTCTTCTGCACAGTGTCTCTGCAGCTCCATGCCTTGACTAGTGGGTGGAAGAACCTTCATCCTTTAAGCTCTTCGGGATGGCTCATCTCCAAGTGCAGTCCGGGCATCTCCAGCCTTCCATCTTGTTCACCAACTCCTGGAATGAATCGCAAAATCACCCTGCTTCCCACTTCCCACAAAACAACCGTCGCACTCTGAGCTCAGACGCCAAAACTGGACGACTTCTTTTTCCGTCGTGTGGATAGAAAAGCGCTGCAGCGCCGTTCGGCACGCAGGTTCAGATCCTACAGCCGGCGCCGGGTGCGCATATCAGCACCGGCCCGCTGTGGACTGACCGCCACCGAATACCCTTAAGGGTGGCGAGGGTGGGTTAAAAGCTTTAGACGTCGAAAACGCGCCGAGCCAGAGTGCTTCAGGCAGTTACGCCGTTCACGGTTGTTACTGCGCACACAACTGTGCTACACAACAACCGTCGCACTCTGAGCTCAGACGCCAAAACTGGACGACTTCTTTTTCCGTCGTGTGGATAGAAGCGCTGCAGCGCCGTTCGGCACGCAGGTTCAGATCCTACAGCCGGCGCCGGGTGCGCATATCAGCACCGCCCGGCGCACCCTGCCCCACAACGCGCCGGCTCAGCAAACCAAGAGGTAGAGCAGGAGAGCAAGTCGTCCGCCGCAGCATCCACCGCGTAGGCCAGGTTTCGACTGCCCTGGCCAGGATGTGC
This sequence comes from Symbiodinium sp. clade A Y106, assembly GCA_003297005.1. Lineage (NCBI taxonomy): Eukaryota > Dinophyceae > Suessiales > Symbiodiniaceae > Symbiodinium > Symbiodinium sp. clade A. The sequence goes on along the minus strand of BGNK01001383.1, from coordinate 135,614 downwards.
ATGATCTCGGACGCCGGGGTATGGACTTTGGTCCAGCCCTCGCGCCGAGCACGGCTAAAGTCGTCGCGGGAGACCGCGTCGGCATGCGTCGGCCACATTGGCCTTCGACGGAGAACGCCGCGAAAGCCACCATCTGCGCGAAGATCTCGAGCATGTAAATGAAGGCCCGCCGGGAGGCGAACTTCTGGAGAAACCAAGGAGGGACGACGCCGTGGTCGAAGAACACTGCGCCGCCGAGCCGCAGGACGAAGCCCCAGCCGTTGTTGGCACGGTTGGGCCTGGAGCGTCCGCCGTCGCCGGCTCCCGCCTTGTGTGTCCTCTCGCCGTCCAGGAAGAAGGCGTCCGCGTAGAGCACCACCGCGTCCATGTCGCCGGGGAAGAAGGGGATGAAGCGGGGTCTGACGTGTCCGCCGCTCTGGCGTAGATCGCCTTAGTGGGGGCCTTCCCGACCCCGCCGAAGACCGCCTGGCTGAGGAAGACAGCCGGCCTGCCAGCTTCGCCTCGTCAGGCTTGAGGGAGTCTGCGCCAAGGGCTTTCTGGATCTGGTCCATGATCCGCCGCACCCTTTCCGGCGTCGGACTGACCGTGACCCCTCGCCGGGAGATCTCCACGGTGACCCCTTGGACCACGTGCTTGGGCGCCGCGGCTGGAACTTGGAGACCTTGATGCGGAAGCCCAACGCCGTGAAGAGTTCCTCGAAGGCTGCCGTGGCCGACTGGCGAGCTCATCGAACTATATCGAACTCCAGGCCGTTGAAGTCGTCGACATAGTGCCCCGTCGCCAGCAGCAGCAGACCACGCAGCAGTTGCTGCAGTGTGTCGCCACCCCGGTTGAAGTTCCAGACGGATGCCGTGGCGCGGGAAATTCATATAGCCGTATACCAGAAGGTCCATCCCGCCGCCGAGGCCAAGAATGTGCCACAATGCGCCGGGTGCTTGACCGCGTGGGAGCGGCGCCGTGGCTGATGTGGGACATCGTCGGCGAGCCGGCGACGATGATCACATGGGAAACCGACCGCACGGCAGCGGCGGTAGCATCAGACCAGGTGCCGGGCCTGAGAGCTCGCTGTGAAGACGAGCCCGAGAAGGTGGCGGCCGTCATCGACCAGCAATGGACCAGAAAGGGATGGATCTGGGGGGTCTCACCTGACGCGGTCCTCTCAGGGCGCCTGCCTTGTGCCACCACTCCGGCCCTTGACGAGAACGGCAGGGCGGCGCCCAGAGGCTGCAGCAGGGGAAAGCAGCAGAGGTGGTTGGCAGATCGGCGCCAGTCGGCGACACTGCCCCACCCACTCAATACCAGCCCGGAGCCGGCGTGGGAAGAAGGCCTGCAGCTGCGGCGAGCATGGCGCCACGACCTGGCCCGCATTCGACGTGAAGTCCTCGACGAGGTGCACCTGCTCAATGATTTCGTCAACTCGCTTAGACAAAGTTGGTTTGCCGATTTTGGCAAAACATGTTGCCAAAAACTCGTCTGCTATTCAGTGGGCTTTATCGGCAAATCGTGGTTGCCGAAATAGTAAGAAAATCTGCCGATTTCGGCAACCCCTCCGCAGACGAACTTCCACCAGACTGCCGGCGAAACTTCCACGACCGCCGCCCCCAAACTTCCACCAAACTTCCTCTCCCTCTGGTTTGCTTTGGACATCGAAAATTGATGCATGTGTGTGTTTTTGTTGTGAATTTTGTAATTCTCTGTGGATTTGGTGTGTTGTTTCTGTGGTATATTTTTAAGTTTTTAAGTGTGTGAAAAGAAACCACACCAACACTGCCTCTCCAGGGCCCCAAACTTCCTCCAAACTGCTCTTGGGCAGGCCCCAAACTTCCACCAAACTTCCTCTGGGCCGGGCGGTGGTCAGAGGAAGTTTAGTGGAAATTTCCCCACTAAACTTCCTCTGTGATGCGTGGGGGGCAGAGTGGCAAAACGCTATGCGCATTTGCCGATATCGGCGGGTTGCGTGGTTTTTGGAAATCCAAATATTTGTCTATTTCGGCAAACCTGTGATCTGTCTATAAGACAGGAACTTGTCTGAGACAAATGTCTGTCTATATTAGGCAGGAATCCGTCTAACCTGGTCTATTGGGTAGAGGAGATGGCTGACGAGACGGCGACATGGATGTCCCAACGACCGCCGGCGGTCCGGGCCACCTACTCCACGCCGGACAAACCGGCGGCGACACAGGTCCCGGTGCTCATCAACCTGCTACCCCGAGAACCTCACGGCAGACCTGACCGACGGCTTCGACATGATCGGCGCCCTGCGACCTGGCCCGGCGGAAGCGGAAGCGGACCGACGACCAGTTCCCGGCATCCATGGACACACGCCGACTGCATCCGGCGAAAGGTGGCAGCCCCGTCGGTCTGCGCCTTCCAGGGCCGCCGGGGGCTGCTGCGATGAGCTCGCGGCCTCGCCGGGCGCCTGGTTGACCGGCTGCGTGGCCAGGGCCTGCGCCGGGATGGCTGCGGCTGCATACGTCAGCTGCGCCGACTGTGTGTACCGCTCAACCGCCGTGCCGCTTCCCCTCCGGCGATGTGGTAAACGTCTCCACCCGCACCAGGTTGAACATCTCCAGAAGAGGATGAAGGAGAGGCCATGACCGCCGAGGCAACGAGAAGAGCTGGCCTTAAAAGCTTTAGACGTCGAAGACGCGTCGAGCCAGAGTGCTTCAGGCAGCTACGCCGTTCACGGTTGTTACTGCGCACACACGTGTGCTACACTACAATACATGCCCTCTGGGCAAAGGAGGGCGTGGAGAACGGAAGGATTCGACAAGGATGACAAAGCTCCTCCACTGCTGCTTCAGCTTGTTGCCTGACTCCACCAGCAAGGACACCATAAATGTCCTGCAGCTCAGGTAGCCCACCATCACAAGTAGTAAGCAATGTCAGCAAAATGAGGTTATCAAACAGCGTCAGCATATCTCGAAGTGCGGTTGCATCGCACGGACGAATGCCAGCCAGTGCCCTGGAACGGAACTGCCCGCAGTCAGCAGGTCTCAGGATCTTTTGTGTACGTCCTCCTTATCAGACTCGCCATCGCCGTTGACGACCTCATCACGACAAGCGTTTACGCGCTGGTCCGCAGTTTATGCAGTCAAAGCAGCTTCTGAGTGTCCGAGTCTAAGTTCCAAGCCCGCTTCACCAGAATCTCCTGAGACATGCTGAAAAAATGCTTGTAAAGGCGGTGTGAATACATCTGCATCCTTCGTAAACCGACCCCGAACCGCCGACCGCCGCTGCGTGCTTCCAAGGCATCCCACGCGGCCCGCTCGGACACGCGCGACGCAGACCGCCAGTTGCTCATCAGCGTTGCATAGACTGCTTTGAAAAACTCCACCTTGGCTGAACAGTTGCCCCAGGGCCCAGGGCTCTTCGGCACCAGATGCGAGAAACGAACGTGATGAGGCACATTGCTGCCTGGCGGCAAAGCTGGCTAACTCAGTATCCACATTCCAGGCATCGCCGACTAGCGGTGGATCAAGAAACCGATGTGGGAGCAAGCTCTTGAAGACCTTTGCAAGAGTGATGTGAAGCTCTTGAGCATACGTCGATCAACTGAGCAGCACATTCAGTGAGGACGTTCGCGAGTGAAAACAGTGGACTCCAAGGCACTTGTATCTGACCGTGTGGTTTGATCAAGCCCCGTAACCAAATAACTCGTGGCATCACCAGGAAAAGGTCCACGTCACATTCTTCACCTGCGCCAGACGGACATATGTGGTTGCAAGGTCGCAGGCAAATGTGCAGGCTCAACCCGTCAACGAATTGGCGGTGCTGAGGATTGGCGGGAACGTGCACTAAAGAGCACGATCCCGAAGCCAAGCTGCACATGGTTCGCAGATTTGGCGCCACATGCTGAGCTAGGCGAATCTCGGCGACCAGATCGCAAATGCCGTTCCTCACGAGTTTGCAAGTCTAGAGTTGCTCAAATCTTCCAGAGAAAGGCGATATGAGAGGTTTCTTCATCGCACCATTTCATTCATCAAAGAAGCAAGAGCTGCTCGTTCTGAACATAGCGTGCGCCGACTTCCCAGCTCTCTTCCCAATCCTCAGGGCCGCAAGTAGAGCAAGAAGTTGCAGGGTTTCGGGAAAGACTGCCAGTCCACTCCCGCCACTAGTCGCGGCAATCCAAGCATCCACCAATCTCGTCACGAGACCGGCATTGTTGCAAAGATGTGGGTCGACTCTTTCGAGGCCTTTCAGTGCCATCGCCACAGCACCGACTTGTCGATGCACAAATGGCAGTCTTTTCTTTTCCAAGGGGCACTTGCCAATCTCTCTCAAGTAAAACCGCATGGCCACAAAGGACCTGCAGCACAAGGTCGGATTGTTTTCAGACTGAATGTGGCTCGGATTGATTACCTCTGTAGATTGCAGAAGATGCTGGGACGCGCGAAGCCAAAGCTCAAGCCAACTGAGCTTGTCATCGTCCAAGCAGCTCCACGACGTCACCACAGAGAGTTCTTGCTGCTGCAGAAAGTTCTGTGCTCTGCCCATTCCTGGCCGAAAGAAGAACAGACACTGGGCAGGCCATCAACAAACTCGTCCAATGCCACTGTGGATGTGTTCCGACGTCCTTTCGGCTGCATCACAGCGCTGTATAGTCCGCACAGCGTCAAACCTTGCGTCAAAAACACTGGTACATCCAGCTGCCGAAGCCGACTGCTTCGTAAAGATTTAGCAAGTGCTTCCTGGCCGAGCTGCAGAACCTCTGCCGGGAGGTCGTCGCGACCCTTTCGACGGAAATTGGCAACCTAATCGGTTCATGTCATGATGGGTATGGCAAAAGTCAGTTGGTGGTGCTGAGCTCACGGCTGAGTTCAGATACGAGATAGACCCGACTAGCTTCCTAGCAGCAGGCACAGGCAAACAGCTGCCGCCAGGAAATACAGCCTCTGATCGAGCCTTTGCTCGGACTGGTACTCTGGCCGTGCCAGCAGCGCCTGTGCACTGCGGACTGTGACACTACGGCCGTCTGTCCTGCAGCTGCAGCCCGAAGGCCTCTGTCTCTCCATATCGCGCCTCCAGATCCCGAAGTCGCCTTTCAAGGAGCGAACTCTCAAACTGCAGCCGTGTAGCCCTTCATTTGCACATGGTTTGCCCTCACTCAACAATTAGCTCAAGTCAATTCTTGATGCCGCCTTTCGCTTTCCACCGCCTGGACTATCAACTTGCGGGCCTGCAGAGCTCAATCAGTTCAACAGTCAGACTCATGCACACGGCTCCGATTGGCCTGATCCTCAATCTGGATCAGTTCGCTGATATACTTCTTCTCGAAAGATGCCCATGCAGCATCCAAGGCCACCTCAAATAGCCAAAGGGTGGGGGCCGCAGACTGTGCAGCGGTGCGCAACCAAGATGATGCAGCAGCTGGTCACCAGAAAATTTCCATACCATCCCATGATGATTCCCCTTGAGGTGCCGGCCAAAGCTGAGCGGACCTCTGTTCGCTCAGGGCGATCACCTCCTGCACCTGGCTGCCAGCCTGAGTAATTAAGCCGCGACAAGCAAATCCCTTTCGCACAGCCGCGCCACAGTCACATCGTGACAGAGTCTGGACTGGAGCTCCCGACGGTCCAGGAGCAAGCACATGTCAGACCATCCGCGCTGAAGGTCTTCTGCACACTGCATGGCCTTTTCGATACCGACAAAAGGCTATTGGCATGAGACTTCCCGATTCTGTGAAGCACGTCTCGTGTCCCATCAAGCCTCCTGACTGAACTCGAACTTGTCACCATTAACCTTGGGATCTGAGCTCATGCCCTAGCACTCCCAAAGGCCTCAAAGGCTGCCCAGGGGCCCAAATGACTGCATTCTGTTCAATGCTGGCCTCTAGAATGTCGACGCGATAATTTCGAGACCTGAGCTCCGAGTATATCCGAGGGTTCAAGAAGCAGGACTCGTCTGCGTCGTTGATTTTGCTGCCAAGCTGCTCGTCTGGAAAAAGTGCACGATAGTTGATCGTGAAGCTGGAACGATACCTCTTGCATCTCTCGGGCTTTAAGTTGAAATTCGTGTTGGGGCGCGCACCTGCACTTTTTTGAAACCCGCCTCTTCTATTCAAGCTTTGAACTTGATAATGTTAGTGTTGCTTGCGTCGGCTGCTTGCTGGCCCTGGCATGAACCAGCTGCGAAAATTGCTCTGAACTGGGAAGCCCGCGATCGGGAAGCAGGATCCAGCCGCAAACTTCGGGCTGTTGCCTCCAAACCTCGCTGGGCAAGTCAGGCCCTTTCTGTAAAGTAAGCAGGTGCAAGATCAAAACCAACGTCGCGACATGCAGCAGGAGATCTTGAGGGAGCGACTCTCCAAAAAAATCGCTGTGGCATTGAAGCCTTGGCCGGGAGGGTGCGGCTGGTGGCATATGGGTTGTCAGTTGCATGCTTGCCTCAGCCCAAAGATATGAAAAAATTTGGAACGTCCCGGAGGCAGCAGATGAATGGCCCCTCTTCTACTTGTAGTTGCCGTAAACACAACGCAGCGCCTGTCTCCGTCTTTGTGTCCACGTACCCGCCTTCAACAATCAACTTCCTTGGCACAGCTGATAAAACAAGAAGAGTCGGCATGTTTAAGATCAGCACAACACAGATATGTCGGACTTGTCCGAGTGATGGTAAACGGCAAGCTGCGCTGCATACTCCAAGTGCGAAACAGCACTGGCAGCAACTAAAACACTTCACGTTTAACCGCAAGATGCAAAAGGTCCGCGCGCGTCTTCCTTTAGGGAATGCTCGTAGTGCTCTAAGCTGAAAATAACGTCATCTTATCTTAGGCGGACAAGAGATCGTACCCGCACCATGCTCATGTCGGACCGGCTGCGAAGAAGTTACAGAAAACAGATGCATCAGGAGCACTCAGGCGAATCTCACGCTAAGCATACATACAAGAATGGCGGCTCCAAGCATGATCGTTCCGAGAAAACTCGCCCCGATGCAGACAGGAAGCTTGTAGCTGGAGAGCAGCCGATCCAAAGCGGCGTCTGCGCTGCTGCCGTTCTCCGAGTAGTTGCCTGCAAAGTTGCGCAGGAGGGCATTGTTTTGTTTCCGTACCCCACTTCTGCTGACATTTCTCGGGGCCCGACCGCATAAAAAACTCGGGAACATGGCTCAGCACCTGCACCAGGCTGAAGGCTCGAGGGCCACATTCAGCTATGTTGAGCTATTTTGCGGGAGCCTCTGCTCGCCTTGCCAGCTGCCTGCCCACCGGCCTTGAGCAGGTGTTACCTGTACGAAGCCGAAACATGCAGCATGCGACTCCATGTCAACCTGCAGCCTGCAACGTGCCAGGAGCTAGCAGCTAGCAAAACAAAACTATTTGACAAATGAAGCCAAGGCTCGTCGGGCACGCTCCGCCCGTGCGCAAGCTTGAGCAAATTACGTCGGCAGGCGGACGAAGCAGCATGTAAGAGATCTACTGACACAAGCTCCCATGGACCATGTCGCTGGTGCATAATGTCTACGAAGGCTTAGACCGACTAAGACCCGAACTCGCTGTGTCCACGATCCGGCTACAGCCATGAGCAGGCTGCATCGCTTCCGGATGCGCAAGGGCTTAATCTACAGCAGGACCCTCCCGTGCTCGCTGTCCGACATTACACGAAGTCCTTCAATGTTGTCCCAAAATCTCACACAGGCAGCTCGGTGGAGCATGCTCTAGCTCACGAGTCAACTGCACGAGGCTCCCGCATACGTCAACACTGCTGGAGAGAATTCAGCGATGACTTCCGACGCGGCTGTCGCTTGCACACGCCAGGATCAAGTCTCCCGACATTTGATGTCCGAACAGCCTCATGATCAGGTTGAGGCAAAGTCCGATCCAAGTGTGCTGAGATTTCGGAATGCTGCAACGTCAAGCACGCGCACGTATCTTCTGACGAAGCCAGGACGGGGGACTTCGAGCTGCTGTTCACGCGCAGGGCCGACTGCCGCGGGGTGCAAATCGCCGTATGTACAACTGATCGTAGCAGCAGCAAGTTGGCCCAGGAAGTCAATCGACGACCTCTGCACCGTTCAGTCTTGCACGTCATGAATCAGCGGCAACGCAAAGCATGACAAGATGATTGGGATTGATGGCAGGAGCAGGGGCCTTGTATTCGTTGGGTCGCATAGCATTCCTGCCAGCCCGAGGTGGTGGAAACTGTGCACGCTGAACCATCCTTTATCATCCGTTCCTGCACATGCAGGCTGCAATGCTCGAGACATGGCTTGAACTCTTGCAGCAAGGCGTCTTCCAGTACGACTTGACGTCTTTCTCGCTGTACTCGTTTCTGTATTTCCTCAGCTTCTTCTGTATGCCAGCTCTGATCCACGACTCCTCCACTTGAATGCTGCACAGGCTCGCTATCAGCTCTGCAAGGGAGTAACGCCTGGAGCAATGTCAGGATGTTTAAGAAGCCCTGCGCATTCCGGCCGAATATGACGAGGCTGCTTCTTGGTGCAGGTCACAAGGGTTTTCTCTGAGCTGGTTGCTGGCCATCGAAAGGATCCACTCGTCGTTCTCGGACCTTTTACCAGAAAAGCTTCCATGACTGCCGCTACAAACAGCACCACCAGAACCAGCCTCAGCAGGTGCACCATCGGGATACTTCTCTTCCCTGACATTGAGGACTTGAGTCACTGCCGCTACACTCGTCGATCCGGGATGCCTTTCTTTGCGGAGGTTCTCGTCAGAGATCTCCTGTTTACCATGCTGCTGTAGTCGACTTTGAATCGAAGACTGCACCGAGCCTTAGGCATCACATCAATCTCGTCCCAGGCTTTGCAGCGCCAAGTAGGATCCTGGGCAGCCCCACTCTGCAGATCCGTGTCACCAGCCTCGCCTTCGAAGTCTAACCTGGTCCTCGCTTCTTGCTTTGCATGCTCAGCATTGCATGTGCCGGCCATGACAGCGATCGATTGATCCTCTTCTATGCTTTCGTCGCTTCAGCATCAGCCTGCGATGAAGGCTTCCTTCGGGTTTTCCGTTGCTTCGAAAAGAAGACGTGCCTCAGGGAAATCGGTTGTGCACTTGATTTTTCCGAGTCTGTGTGGGCCGGCCATCACCAAGCTGAAATTAGGGCCATGAGGGATTTCCTGTGACTCCGAAAACTCAGTGTCGCTGCTGCACGTCCGCGTGCCACACGACATGTCTGGGGCCGCTGCCAACCATTGGGCCATGACAGACGCAGACCTTATCTTGCACAACTGTCCCCTCTATGTGCCCTTCCAGAGACCAGAAGGTGGGAACCAAGCCAAGGATCCAAGGGCTCCAGCTTGTCCAGCGCCCTGCACATGCAGTCTCACAACAAAAAGCATGTCTGAATACAGGCCGTGCACCCTCGAAGATCGTCTGGTAGAGGTGCAATGGCCTACCACACCAGCGATCGAGCCATTTGACATCAGACATCGATATGATACGAACCGTGATACTAAGTGCCCACCTCTCTGGGGATGTCATCGAGGTCCTTGAAGGCAAGGCGATACCTGAGCGCTCCGGGCTGATGGGGCGCTGAAACCGTCAGAGCATGGCGCCTGTGCAAGAAATTTCGCGGACACCACTGCAGATCTCGGAGGAATGCCTCGCCCAGCCGCCCAGCTCTGATTCTGTCTGTACACTCACGCGCTTCTTTCAAGCACCGCATAGCACCGCACTTCTCTTGAGATTGCTCGGCTCATCTGCTCCGGAAGGTCCTTGGAACATTTCTGGTCAGCCTTCTCGGCTTCAGCATTAGTCGCAAAAGTGCCGGACATCCAAATGGAGGATGACACCCCGGGACCTCAGCTCAAAACTGTTTTCGCCGCTTTTTGTTCGACTTTTGGTCTCGGTGCACTGAGGGAGCAACAAGTCCTCTTCTCTCAAGTCCGGATCGAGACGCAATGCCTCCGTAAACGAACGAGCCGATTGCACACACCAGTCGCGCCTGGCGGGGCACTTGATTCAGCCTCCTTCAGCAGCTGTAGGCGAAGGTTTTCCGGCAAGTACTTTGCATCAAAGGGCATGCTGCTTGCTGGCCGAAGCTGAATCAGATATCAGGATTGGGGCTGAAGTTGTTGGACCTACTCGGATTCGCTCCGGGCAGGGGGTCCTGGTTCACAAGAATGGAGGGAGATATCTGACCACGTTAGTGGACTAGCTGTGCATCAGAAGCCGAAATGTGCAACGCGACCGGCGGCTGTTTGCGATCCTGACAGACTAGCGGCCGGATCAGCCATGCAGAGAGCGAACCACAGTGGGATGCAGCTCACCTCCACGGCTTGCCACTGACCGGATCGTTCAAAGGAGGAGGCCAACGCAACGTAGGTTCTAGCCTTGGGAGGTCACCATCGGAGCCTGTCTATCGCATCATCTGAGCAACTGCTAATTGACAGGCTTGTGGCGGTGGGCTGGACGGAGCAGAACTTCATCTCCTGGGCAGCTTGGAACGCCCGCCGCTCAAAAGCAAAGGCAAATTTGCAACAGAACCGGGAAGCCGGGAAGAGCACTTCGAGAAATTGGAGTGACTCCCTGAGGCAACGAACAAAAAAGGCCACAGTGGCCGCCACTCACACGGGCGACGGGCGCCAGGGCCTAGAGCCACCGTGAGCCTGAACTGAGACGCAATCTACAGAAGCTTCACTTCTGGATTCTGGATCCCGAAGCACAGCCGCACAGCCCGGCACGCTGATCAAAGTGTTGAAGGTGATGACATCCTTTCCCGAGCAACCGCGCAACGGCTCCCTCGAAGTGCTCTGGCTTGCAAGGCACAGCTTGGGCCGGCACCGGCTGCAGCGCTTGGCTGCGCAAATCTGCCAAAGACGCCTGCGCCTGGTCGCGACTTCTTCAAGTATGAGTAGCCATATCGCCCTGCCGTGAGATCAAGACTCTGCAAGATTCTGCAGAATGCCAATGCGGCCTGCAGTGGCAGGGCTGCCCTAGCAAAGGCGTGCAGCAAAGAGTTGTAACCTCACTCACAGGCACAGGTGAGCTGAGTTCGCTAGTTCTATCAGGCCAAGCGATCGGCAGGTCAGGTCAGGGACAACGCCGCGCTGTCGCATGCGAACCATGCAGGCCTCGCAACTGACTGCTCCAAGTTTGGGGGGGTCCTCCGGAGATTCATCTGAAATATGACTTTTGCCTTTTGCTGCTGCTCCCCCTTTGCGGCGGACGTTGCTCAAGCAGCAACAAAGCCGCTTTGCGGCATCGCGAGATTCTTCAAAAGCAAGCTGTTCTGCCGCGGTTTCCGTCTGGCATGCCTTCTGCATGCCTTGGGATGAAACGTGCGCCCTTCTTAACGGTGTAAAAAAGGCCATGGAACCAAATTAAAAGAGATTCCCAAGCCTGACTTCCTGCCAATGGTATGACCGGAGTTCAAGACACAAAAAGACAACAATGAACCACTAGGGCCGCTAGGGTTCCCACCGGGTCAGAACATCTCGGATGCACCTTCGCCTTTACAGCTTTGACAGCCCACAAGGAAGTCGGAGGGTAGCACCTTGGCGATGGGCACAAAACACAGACAAAGAACAACACAGGAACGCAATGCCAGCCGTCAGACCCTTTCTGCGAAAGTGCGGGCAAGGCACCTGGACATAACGTATCAATGTTGCGGGTCACAACGTGCCATGCCAAGTCATACACCTTGTCAAAGTTCTCATCCCATGCCTCATGGCATGGCTGGGCTGCTCTAAATGCAGTGTCATGGCAAGTGCCGAGCTCCTGCCTGAGCTCCGCCCTTCAAAGCTGCTTGCAGCTCTGCTGTCAAGCGCTGCTCCTCGCCTCATGGTAGCACGAAAATGCCTGCTGCACGCCCAGCACATCATCTTGCAGTTAGGCAGTTGCAGTCGCGAAGCTGGAGCCAATAGGTTTTGATGCCTTGACGCGATCGCGGGCCAATTTCTGCATCAGAATCCTGGAGTCGCCTTCTGCGAACTTGCACGCCTCACGAGCTGCGGCTTCAAGTGCGTGCTGTGGCTGTACGACGATGATGCCTGAATATCCTGAATCATATCCTCAAGGGTGTGTGCATACACCCTGATTCTAAGCTAAGGGTTTTGGCGAGACATGTGCTTTGTGAAATCGTTTAGACAATAGCAGCAGAGGGCAAAGGCACCCATACAGACTCCTCTGCTGAGAAAACTGGTCTGTATGTGGTGGGGATATCACTGAGGACGCTCAGTGCTTGTGGAAATGGCAACCAGGCCAAGCCATAAACCTGGCAAGCCGAGGGCCAAGGGTTGCATGAGTGTTGATGCCAATGTGTTTACCTGGAACTTGTACTGTCAGGGCATTCAGGTTTACTCATCTTCTACAAGATCTTCTCCAGAAGGTGTGAGTGGTGGTGTCAACCTATGCTCCGTGTGCGGCCTTGTCGCCACCGGCAAGACTCGCTCATGCGAACTGCCAGGGAACGTTGTGCGGCCCATTATGGTACCATAACAAGTCGTACTCCTTCGGGTGATGGTTGCCAGTTTCTTTAGGTGATAGGCCCAACCGCTCCTATGGGGCCAACAGTGAAATGGTGCCCCGATTTTGTCAGAAGATGGGCTTTCGTGACCCAAAGGTCCTCCGGTGACTCGAGCAGTCGTATGGTGCTCATGAAGGACCGTAATTCCGAGCGTTGATCAGTGTCAGCTCATGGTCTATGGTAGCATCTCGGCTTCTGATTGCTTTGTTAACCTGCTTTGTTCGGTTGCGTTTGCATTCATGGAGCCTGCGTTCGATTCTGAAGTTGTTGGAGTGGACATTTTGCTGTACCCTGTTGATGATGAAGGGGTAGCGCCGTCTCCATCCGAAGTTCCTTTGCCGAGTTTTGGGTGCCAGGGAATTGATATTCCCAGGTCTACACAGGAGTCTTCAGGCCGTGACATACCTGGGACACCTCCGGTGGAACAGGTCAAGGAGGACGATCGAAAGTGTCATTTGGAGGAATCGTCGTCATCCTCCTCTTCTCGTTCTCGCACCCCGGAGGTCGCATCGGAGGACAGTGATAGGTCGGTTGAGCACCGGCCAAAGCCAAAGACCATCACTCGCACCCTCTGCTCTTCAAGAGAAGCGACGAAGGCAGAACATGTTGGGAGCAGTGGAGCTTTGCAACAATGCCATGCAAGTTGATCCGAGTTCTGCAGACGATGCGTCAGATGTTTCAGTCATGCATGATATGGCAGACAGGGCTGTGCTTTTGGCATCCTCTCGTCAAGTTGAGACGACTGCACCTGTGACATTGTTTTCGACCCCAGCTAGTTCTGCACAGGTTCTTGCTCCGCCCCCGCCCCCACCTCCTCCACCTTCGTCAGGCATTGACTGCACTCCCACAGCACCTCCGACGTATGCAGGGGACGCTCTTCTTACAACCAGCGGCCAGGACTTGCGTACAGAGTTGGTGCTCTCTAGAGTGGTGGGTGGTGCTGTCAGTGTCAAACTCAAGAGTTGGCAGACCCGAGTCATTCTGAAGGCAGCTCCGGAGCAGGACATTGAGCGTAACGTGCTTGCTTCGGTCAGGTTGTGCACGACAGCAGGGATTCAGCCTCCTCCTCCATTTGAGCTTCGTTATTATGCCACAGTGATGTGCCAGTACACTGGCGATGCCACTCAGATGTTTGCACATGTCAGGTGCCTTGAGTCCAAAGCTCATGTTTATTGGTCTTTCGAGTTGCAAGAGCCTTTTGTTCCGCACCGAGGGCCTTTCTGCTGAGCAACGTAATCTGTACTTTTTTGCTCATGGTTCAGACACTCCGGGCATTGAGGGCATGATTCATTCACGCTTCTTAGCTCCGGCTACTATAGCCGATGGTCTGTTGGCCACTATTCTCAGGCGACTCCATGGAACGACGATGCTTCGTTCATACAGAGCCTTAGACAGAGTGACCAATCCAGCGAAATGGCAGTGCCCGGTTATCACTCAGGGCTACACCAGACACCAGCATATCAGGAGTGCATTTTGTATTCAAAGCTGGAGGCGGGGATGAAGCGCAACAGCAATGTGTCATTCATGGCGTGGTCCACTTCAAGCGAGATCACAAGTAGGTCATGCACAGCGGCAGATCCACAATTGTCGGCGTGAAGACTCAGAGATGCATCAGGACGCCCGCTTTTTCAGGTTCCTCTGACACATGCTCAGCAGATCCAGCGAGGTTCGGGACACTGATTCGTCTCTCTCAGCACAAGGCAGAAAACCCCAGGACTCCGGTATGCTTCATGCCGTCATGTCAGTGTTGATGCCTTGGGTTGAGCAACACATGTGGATGTTTAGTTTTCGGCTGCAGTGCTTGTGTTCTCCTGATAGTGCGTTATGCCGCGTCGTCGAGATTCTCGATCCAGGACTCCTCCTAAATCGCATCGACTGAACCAGGATTTCTCGTCAGGACGCACATCTCGCCACAGATCGCGTACCAGATCCCCTCAAAACACTCAAGGATCATGCAATCAAATGCCGAGGACCTGGAAGCAGACTTCTCATGAGTGGGATTCGAACAGAGTTTATGGTTTGACACTGCCGAAGATTGCGGTGTCGAATCGACTTACTCGTGAGCAAGGGATCGCAGGTATGAGCATCTTGGATGTTCCTTTGTACAAGGTGATCTCGGGAGGGCACAACAATTGGGCTTTGCGGCAGGTGGCTCATGGTCGCGTTCAGTGGGAGAACTTTCGATCGAGACAGGAGGCGATTTTCTGTGGAGCGCTGATGCGAGCGCTCCGGTCAGATCAGGCTGAACAGGAAGGTACGGATTTTGTCACCGTATTAAATGCATCCCAAAAGAAGTACTTTCCAGCTTCTGATTTGCATGATTGGACTGCTCGGTGCAATACCAGTAAGAGGTTGGCAGAGGACATGGTCAAAGAGTTTCGAAGAAGGCTCCAGTTCAGACCAACCAATCTCTGCTGACGCGACTTCAGTCATTGGAGTCAGAGAATGCTCGGTTGAAAGGTCAAGCATCGCGGTCAACCCGGGCAGACCCCAATCCCAACCCCTCTCGGCGTAAAGGAGCGTCCAAGGTACGTTCTGCACCTCCATCTACCGTGCAGGACCCTCCTGAAGATGATGGGGCGGAAACGGCCCATTTTGGGCCACCGCCACCGCTCGAGGAGAACCTGTTGGAATCGCCCGACAGAGAGAACGATCAGGACACAGGACCCATCGCTGCTGAGGACACCTATGAAAAGTACCTTCCGAAGCCTGACAGTGTTCTTTTCCTAGAGAATTGCAATATCGATGCTACAACTCTTAAGGGGGTCAATGCCTGGCTAGCTTCCACTGCACTAGGAAAAGGCAAGAACAAGGTTATTGACACTGCAGCTGCTGAGTTTGTTGCCGCATGCTCGAAACTCGATGATGGTAGCAAGAAGCCAGTTGACAAGATCGCGGTTGAGTGGGGACTTTCAGTCCCACTGGCAGCCAAGCTCAATGCGAGGTGCTTGATTCGCTTGGTTGCTGGCGCCCAGCGAGCCTGAAGCAGTTCGTTAGGACATTTCTCCAATGGTGTTCTTTGATTCTTCCCATACTCTTTGTGCTCTTACCTCACAGGATGGTCGACAGATTCATGTGGGTCAGATCCCACATTGTTTCGTGCGGTTCGACATCACTTTCTCTGCCTAGGTTTTCCACAACGTATCGTCACATTCGAGACTTGCTGATTCAGTTTGAGATCGCTGTTGATTATCCTGATTACCCATGGGACTGGCATCAGCGACAGACCATGGTGTATCTTCGTGTTTTGGTGACTTGGACATTGCGTTCTGAAATGCTGTATGTTGGAGCTACTTCAGACAATGTGCAAGATCGTGAAGCCACTCGTCGCAAGAAGTTCATACAGTATGCTCGCAAGAAGTTGTCACATTTCGAACCCGCGCTGAAGGTCTTTCATAGGAAATGAAACATTAACAATGGTATTCTGATTGCTTTGCATCATGTGCCGGACGGACTCTCTCTGTTAGCCACTGAAGCCGCTTTGATCCAGGCAGTTCGACCGCAGTTGATTTACCCGGGTTCAGGATGTCAGAATCAAGCAGACCAGACTCCGGATGCCACAAGCCAGGACAGGACTTCGCAAGGTTCGGAAAGCTTCCGCATTGATTAGGCACCATCGCGGTGCCCATCACGCACGCATTGTGAACAACAAGGACTTTTTCTTTCCTTGTATCGTTTGGGGAGTGACAGCGTGCAGAAATTTGAGGAGTCGCGCAGACTGCGCTCACATTTGGTACCTTTACAAGTAATTTATCTTCGCTGCAGGTTGGCGGCTATTATCGGTAAACCTTCCAGGACCAGAGCAACCAGTCAACTTCGACTTGTTCGTGAATTTCGCAAAGGACATACCCTCCCACGAATGTTCCTCTCAGGCTCCCTCCCCTCGGACATGACTTGCCTGGTGAAGTGCAGCATATTCTTCGTTTCATTTTGCAACGAGAACGTGTGAATTTTCCACCGTTGCATCTTCCATCGATCAAGATGGTGGAGATCAAGGCTCGCGCATGGTCTCAGACAGTATTCAACTTCAGAACCTTTCTGAGGTCTTGGGTACCAGGTAAGCCGCAGGAATGTGTATGCAGGACTTGGTGCTCATCGGAAACAGGACTTGTTTGCGCATGTTCGACAGATTCTCCCTGCTTCTCCTTTGGCAGGCTTGAACCTGAATGACACGACTTTCCTGTCCGACAAGCAATGGACACGTATTGCTGGCAAGGAATTACGCATGTGGTGCAACAGGTGGAGACTTGGCAGATTTGAACCTGAATGACACGACTTTCCTGCCCGACAAGCAATGGACACGTATTGCTGGCAAGGAATTACGCATGTGGTGCAACAGGTGGAGACTACCTGATCGTGTATGTTCAGGACTCTTGCATTGGATGCAGCAACAGCTCATCTTGCATCATCGTGCCTTACAGTCTGATTGCCATGAGTTACATCGCGAGGTCAAACATGATCTTCAGGTCATGCAAGGATTGGTGTTCATGCCTGTAGACCATTTTCCGCATTCGCTCCATGTAGCATGTCCGTTTGCTTTTCATGAACTTTTGGACACAACCTTCTTGGCTGCCACGGTTTCTCGGCAATGCACTGTGGGCATGTCGTCTCTTCTTGCGAGTCCCCCTTCTCGTTTTCAGTCCGTCCCTAAATGGTCTCGGAGATACTCCTGGGGTTGCAAGTGGTCCGCATCTCTGCCAGTGGCTCGCATTTTGCCTAAGCCTAGCAAGGGATTTGCGAAGGCCAGACCTATTATTGCTTGTGATCAATGCTGGCATTCACGGTTGACTGCCTTTTTGGCGCAAGGTGTGTTTCAGATTATATGGGTGGTTTTCCCACCAGGACTGACGTTCAACATGTTGTCAGTTCAACAGGTGATTCGTACCATTTGGCATTCTATGATGGGCTATCCAGCCACAGAGCCTACAAGCATCGTGCAGCAGGATCTCATTGGCTTCTTTAACTCTGCATTCTGCAAGCACTTACCTTCACCTTGCATTTAATTCAGCAAAGATGGGGAAAACCGTGGCAGGAACAGTCTCTGCAGCTGTCTTTTCGAAACAAGGACTCTTCCTTCCGAGTATTTCGAGGCCGTCGCAGGTTTGCGGCACACAATACCAGGACGATGCATTTGGAGGACCTTCCGGCATTGACTGCCTTTATGTTACAGTCCAGTTTCTTTCAATGTGGTGCATTCACATTCAAGCAGATTCAGGGAGCCAGTATGGGCTCAGCTTTGGCACCAGTGCTGCGCACTCTTGTTGCTTCTACTACTGAGTTTCTGTGGCTACACAATTTTCGCAATGTTACGTTCAACATTGGCTTGTACACTGCTGTACGTTACGCGGATAATCGTGCTTTTCACTTTCATACAGGCATTCGTCGTAACCCCTGGACCCAGCTGTTGCTCAATTTGGAGTTCTACGGCGCTCTCATCCTGCTTGAGGACGTTCCTGAATTTCCAGGAACCATTTGTTCTGTGGTACAAGGAACGATCACCACCCTGCAGCCTGTTGACACCACTGTACTTCGCACATTGAAGTCTGTGGGTAATCGAGAACATGTTCTCTCAGGCTTTTCGGCAAGGACTCGGAAGATCATTCGGCTTACACGACCCATGCGACTGATACGGTCACAGGTGGAGGACTTAATTGAAATCTACCAAGGCCGGGGATTCTCTCGCAGATGTCTCGTATAGCTTGCAATTTTTTTAAAAATCTGTCGGCATTCACCCTCCGGGATAAAAACCATGGGGAGACTTCGACAGCTTGCACGCTCAGGACCGCATGTTGCTCATGGCTCACTCTCTCCCTTCCTCTCTCTCTTCCTGCTTCCTCTCTCTCTCTCACTCTCCCTCTTTGCTTTGCTCTGGGGCTTGGGGAAAGGGCTCGCTCTCTCTCTCTCTCTCTCTCTTCTGACTTCTTTCCTGATGTGACTGTGCCATGCTGCCATGAGATCAAGTGATCACTGTTTGCCGGGAGTCCTGAGCCATGAAACGGACAGCTGCACAGGCCGGTTTTCCGGTCGAACGCCAAATAATCAGGGTGACAGAATGCGTTCCTGCAGACAGATGCACAAGGAACGAACCCATGACCATTCCATTGGTGTGTTGCAATTCTGACAATATCGATGCAGTGAAGAAGATCCTACAGGATCAGAGAAATCACAGGAAGACGCCCGCAGTTGGAATGCTTCCAATTACATCAAAATGGCAGACACATTCCGTTTACAGAACCCATCACATCACTGGCCACGCTGGATGCAGTACATTTCGTTCGGACTGCTCCGGACTACAGGGATTCTGACGATGTGCACAACGAACCGAACAGGTGGCGACCTCACGTATGGTGACCATGTGCAGGTCATACAAAAAGACTCTGGCCGTGCAAGCTTCATGTTTCTCTCTCTCTCTTCTCTCTCTCTCTCTCTCTCTCTCTCTCTTCTGACTTCTTTCCTGATGTGACTGTGCCATGCTGCCATGAACCGACGACAGCTCGCCGGCGAGAATGAGTCACCCTACTCATCAACATACCATCGACTCCAACTGTTATGTTCTTTGCTTTCAGCGTGGGCCTTGAGCTGTTCGCCAAGCGGTGCAACAATCGCAAGTAGCAAACGAGGGTTTGCACGCCGTTCCCGAATTTTAACTCAAGTAGTAACCTGACGATGTGGGAATACCACAGCCTATGGCCGTGCCCTCATGGGCATGTCGTCACTGGGCTACACGCAGTAGCCGCGCTAGGGACCCGAGGGAGTGGTTCTGCATGTTCTCAAAGTCAAAAAAAGTCTTTCTCTCTCTCTCTCTCTCTCTTCCTTCCTTCCTTCCGCCGGGGGAGAGTCCCCGCGCGGACCCGGGCCTGGGCCCCCCCGTTCCCCGATGTTCGCTGGAATAGGGCCTTGAGGTCAGATGTAGGGTTTGCATGGGCAAGGCGAGGGTCTGCGAAATCCGTTGACTCATAGAGCACAAAGGCTGCTCGCGGCTCTCGTAGCCTTATGACCCATGGCCTTTCGCCTTTGCAAAGTGGCAGATCATGCATCTAGTCTAGCAAGTCCGAAGATGAAGCTCGAGTCCAGTTCCTCAAATGGGAACTAAGGACCACAGGTCCCGATTTCCAAATTCGGTGCTCCGCGTGTGTCATCTCTTTGTTGCCTTGCGGTAGGAGGACCTGTCAGATTTACAGTTCTGTCGCGGGTCCGCCGAGGTGTTTGGGCTTGGATCCTACAGGTAACCCTGGCCTCACCCCCTCCAGTCGGTGGATCGCCCACTTCACACGGGACGGGAAAGAAACGAAACGACATGACGAGCAATACACACCTACAGTATACGCACTCCGCAGCTCTCCAGCACCACAATCCAACATCGCCATCCATCTCGCTGCTTCATACACACCCAACGTGATTCCCATGACACTCTGCTCATGCCAGGCAAAGTCAAGGCGGCACGATCGATGAAAGGGGCCATCCTGACAAATCTACTCAAGGACCATCGGGTTCGAGAAGTACGCTAGAGCACAATCGGACAAGTCTTGTATGAGCGACCATCTCGAACAGTGGATTCTGGACAGAGATGCGTTTCCACCCAGCCATGTCGTTTGTTGAATGGCCCTCCTGTGCTCCGTCAGTTTCAAGCGGGGTGGTTTTCGTGTAGTTTGAAAGATGGCCAGTCGTTGCGAGGAGCACAATGTTGCTCTCCAGAACCCGTGAGGTCATTAACTTCCAGCTGTTGCCCTACCCGTCCCATTCAGTAGCTTCAGCTGGGGCGACCTACGAAGACTACCTCGTTTTCTGGCTATGGAACGTCTGGGCAGTTTTTGACTCAGGTTTGCTTATAGGGCAGCCTTGACGAGTTTAGCTTTCCCACAGCAGGCTATACCGCCTACTACTCTTGCAAAGCTCTAAACTAGCAAGCCCTAGCGTTGACGACTGTGACCTGCCATGCTTTTGAATCGGGGTCCTGCAGGAAGTCCATCTGTTCGAAGCCGGTGTCGCCCATCAAAGCATGGGATCCAACGTCTTGCTTCAGGCGAAAGCAAAGATCGATGCTCGTCTCCTTAATCATGTTCACGGCAGCTGCTAGCAGTGTCTTCTCCATGCTCTTGCATCTAGAAAGGGGATAAAACTGTTGCAGATGGATGACACTTGCAACGATCTTGGCGCATGCGATAGCTTCCTGAAGAGCCACAGAAGGTATCTCATCTTTCCGAAGGCCTGGACAGCAGTTCGAGGTCGAAGGTTCCGAGGTCCCAGGGGGTTGGGGGCCGCCTCACTGCGGGCTGAGCTTGAAGCGTGGTTGATGGGTGTTGCGTGGGCCGTGGGTTGTGCACGTCCATGGGTCCACGCTGGAAGGGGTTGACGGCGTGAAGTGGACTCAATTGCACTCAGGCTGACTCCATGTTGATTATCCCGCGCAGGGGGTGTAACGTGTGGAAAGGAGGTACAGCCACAAGAACGGGGCTTCTCAAATCGCAAAGAAGGCTGGCATCAGTGGCCTTATGCAGGCTGTCCCCACCACACATGTAATTTTCACGGGACTCAGACCAACAAAAGCAGTCGGGAACGCAGCCATGTGAAGTCGGCAACAGGCGACAGACCTGCACATTGAGCATTGAATATTGCAGACGGAGAGCAATCATTTAATTGCCGCTCGCACTCCCCAACAAAGCTTTCCAGCTGTGCCAAGTTGGAGTCTGCTCTCGCATACCTGTCACACGTGCACGAAGCGCGGCTGCAACTCTCCGAACGCTCGGGCTTTTTGAAACAACTCACCCACAGTCATGTCGAACAGCGTATGCGGACAGGGGACAGGTGGTTCAACTGTGGAACGCTTGTCAAGTTGGAGGTGCCTTTCGGCGCCCAGCCTACAGTTACACCAGCGAATGATAGCAGTCTAACAGACTAACAAACCATAAGTCATTAGCTGGCTTGGCCTGCTTACATGTGTTTGGAGGAACCGAACCCGGAGACTGAGGTCCTGACATTTTTTGCGATCAGAGTACTGGCGAGTCATTTCATACAACCTGTTCCGCTGCAATGAGACTGGCCAGAAAGAGCATGGAACAATGGAACAAAACAGCAAAGTTAGTGGAGCTTCTTACTTAGGGCAATGGCCGTGATGCGAGGATCTCACTCTCTCTCGTCATCTCCGCTTCCAACTGTAAAGAAGCATCGCACAGATCTAGGTGCGGAAACTTCTCCACACTTCGACAGGCTCCGCTTGTGGCTTAAAAAGGTGTACGACATGTTCAAACCCAGTCCGTGATGCCGATCTTCAGTCCAACCCAAACTGGCACACTTGATCCGATCGGGTGGCTTTCTGGTGAAGGTCAGAGCGGCCCAGGCGACCGCGACACGGCCACTGAAGAGGCGCTGACCGATCATGCCCATGTTCGTCAAGCCCTGTTTGCGCCCACAGGACCAAAGTAGACTTGGCAACTTTTGGATTCTTCGATTCGGAGTGCAGCGCTGCCTTGGCCTTGCTGATGTAGGTGCCGCCATTGCCGGGCTGCACGTCCCCATACCGATTCAGGAGCGCACTGTGTGGTATTCTGGCACCATGGAAGGCCTCAGACCCCAGGAGGCCAGCAACACACTGGAATCCGGGAGGGTCATACCTCACCTCATGTCCGGAAAATAGTTTCCACTGCATGTGCCAACAACGGATCAGGCGACGTGCAGACGACATGCGATTCTCGTTTTGTGTTCCTCTAGCGCTCTCAGGCAATCCAGCAAACGCAAACTGCCGCAGGCGGGAGGGCGATTTGAGAAGTTATGCCTGGACAATCGGCTGTACCGGGGCCTATCGGGGGCGGGCATGTCGGCATCCCCCCAAAATCTCAGACCACTTACGGTCCTACGTATCGACAGAAGTCGGTGAAGCTTGCTTCGCAAACATATGCCGGACATGCCACAATGCACCCTCCCCAACAAACAGATTTCTGGCAGAGCTGGCAAAGCACTGGCTAAACGTCACAAGTCCAGCGACCAGTCAGGGGTTACGTTCGTGCCCCGGCCTAGACAACCAAGTCCCGAGCAAAACAACCCTGAAAGCGTCTGGGGCCTTGTGGCAGGCTAGCAACTAGGTCCAGGCTCCAACTACATCGATTCCTGCAAAAACGAGAATTGACTCCTGCGCTGGGCAAATCGCAATTTTGCACAATGTGACGCAAGACATGTGCCACGCGACTGCTGGAGGCGCCCATGGGTGCTCAATTGAAACCAATGCCAGTTGTCGCACCGCCACACGGTAGATTTCACACAGAAGTACAGTTTTCCCGCACGGCACGAGTGACAACTCAATTGTCGGTTTCAACCGCGGAATTTGCCTAAGATACCCTTCTTCAGGGGAGTTCACCTACTAGTGGCAGGAAGGAACCCTCGTTTTCATGAATGAGGAGTCCTGAACCTTCGGCCTTCAAGAGGGCGGGGCCCATTGATGTAACCAAGGCACGATCCAAGCATTGTCCAGATCATTGCCCACAGTTTTGCGGCCCATGTCCTTTCAAGCGCCGACTGCGTGTTCAATGTCCAGACAGAAGGCGTCGAGTTGTGGAAGGTGTAGACAGCACTTCGACTTTTTCTGCCAGGTGTCACCCAGTTCTACATTGGGGACAGGTTGACCCTCTTTCCGAAGCTGCATCAAGAAGGCGTGAGCTCCACACCTGTCATCGAGAATTGCTGTCTTCGAGAACTGATAGCTTTGCGGAGCATCTCGCACACAGTTCGAGTCATGGCCTCTTGCCAGCGACGTGGAGATCTGCGACCACCACGGCCAGCTCACCAACCAAACCCTGTGATATCCAGTTCTTGTGTGCACCGACCTAGGCTGCCCAGACAGGACAAGCTAGAGCTATTCTGCGTACAGACATCTATATGCACATGGGCATGCACGCGCGGATCGATAAGGAGCTGCACACTCGGACACCGATCTGCGAGCAAGCAGCGTCTGACGAGGTTATAACAAACTCTTTGGAAGCGTCCTTGCGGGTGCACTTGAAAGCTGCCGCGACTCTCGGTCCAAAGGCAAGTTGAGCTCCGATCGTCCCACTCTGCAGTGGTTTTGACGACTCCACCACCTAAGCTGTGAAAGCAAGTCGGGCTGCAGTCAGACCAGCACGTGTTAGACTAGAAGGACGACGTGCATTGCAGAAAGCCGCTGTACCCTTGGACCCGGTTCCCCTGGCGCGACGACCCAACCAACGGATGCCAACCCACTTGTCTCTGGTCAACTCTGAATGCTGGCCGTGCAGCTGTTGACACCAGCGAGTTTCTCTGTCAGGCCAAAGCAGCCTAGCAGGCCCTGCGAGCAGTGCAAGCAACGGCACTTGCTGAAGTGCAGTAGCACCGGCCTTCTGTTGAATGTCATCCAATTGGGCAACTTGCTGATCATTTCCGACCTTATTTTTCTGCAAGGAGCTGTCCAGGAGGTGCAAACCCCTCATCCTGAAAGACTGACATCAACATCTACAGGATTGAAGCTGCGGGGGTTGCTTCTCGGTTTTGGCCCCCAGCTTACTTTGCCTTCGTGATGGTTTCGGTTGGGTTCGTTAAAAGTAAGCTTGAGCAACTGGTTGAATGATTTACATTCCGGACTCTTAAGCAAGGGACCGGAGGAGAGTGCGGATGGGGATCACGACCACCATCGTCATCATCATCACCATAATACTCGTCACTATCATTGGCTTTGGAGCTCAGGGCAGATCGGAGTTCAATGGAACTGTATCACATCCTAAGGTCTAAACTAAACCCTTAGCAACCGGACGCCCAACCAGCAATAGCCATGGAAGGGGGCGCAGCTGACCGCAACCACAGGGGGAGGGGCAAGGGGGAACCCACACCACAGGGAACCACAGACAACCACAGGGCGGGAGGGTGGGATACCATGGGGTGGGGGGGGGGGGCCGAGCAGCGATGCACCGTATATACTGTTCCACACGTTTCAAACACACACACACATACATATAATATGATATATATATATAGAGTATGTGTGTGTATGATGATGAAGATGATGATAATGATTTCAGGAGGGTCGACGTGACTTCCTCGGCGGCCACACCGAGTGCGTTAAGGGCCGTCTTTTTCCTGACGGCGATTTTAGCGGACCCGCTCTGGTGGAGCCGGCAAGAACACCATAGATCGGATTACATCAGTTTCAAAGGCACCGCAAAGAGAGGAAGCGAGACATGACATATATGACAGGGATGAGTTTATTGTTTCACCTGGGGCCAGGGAGACTTTTGCACCCATCGGGCACAGCCTCGAGAGGGGAGACCTGCACAGTCGAGAGCTCCGCAATGGTGCAGGGAGGCTCGCACGGAAGCTGCTGAAATGCACATCTAAGAAGGATCCAGTGATGCCCGAGGAGCGGTTCTCACACATCACAATCCATATGAGGACGCGAGGAGGCCCGCCACCACCTGCCCTTCCGGGATTGTGTGGCGTTCACGGGATATGGGAAAACACACGGATGCCCAAGTCTGGCACGGCTGCACCGCTTTGTTACTTCTGCGACTGCGCGGGCTAGAGCCGGACTCGATTGAGGAAGCGGAAGGGCCGGCGAGGTACTGGCTCATGCGGCCAGCAGTGTGGGTGCATGCCCGGAAGAAGAGAGCACGGCGGGAAGTTGAG
The DNA here is from genome assembly GCA_003297005.1 of Symbiodinium sp. clade A Y106. Lineage (NCBI taxonomy): Eukaryota > Dinophyceae > Suessiales > Symbiodiniaceae > Symbiodinium > Symbiodinium sp. clade A. The sequence continues at coordinate 110,568 of BGNK01001383.1, read as the reverse complement.
AAGGAACCACGAAGAACAAGGAGAAGAAGGAGGACATGAATGAGGACGAGAAGGAGAATAATAACGAGAAATCGTGGAACGATATCGCCCGATTAAAGTCGACAATGGATGATCCGAAGTCGAAGGTCGTGCAGAAGCAGTAGGACCAGCATTGACACTGGATGAGCTAAATCACAAATTCTGGACAAAGATTAAAAATTAAAATATCTGCGCAAAAATAAACAGGGGCCAGTCGATCAAGTTTAAAACTTGGCTGTTGGGGATCGACGGCGTAAACAACCAGAACATCTTCCACGTGTTTCAGTTCGGGCGAGATTGGATGTGAGGTGTCGGCAGGGGGTTCGGAACGGGCCTTCCAACGGCAACAATGACGAGGAAGACTGTGGGTGCTTTGATATCATAAGACCCGGACTGCCAGGACTGATCCCGCGAAAAGGTTGTAATGCACCTGGGCATCTGAACGTCAGCACACACGGTCACACCTGCAGTTCCATGTGCCAAAGTGCCAAAGCACTGTAAAGCGGATCCAGAAGCCAGGGCCCAGCTTTGGAGCATGGTGCGCCAGAAGCCGGTGAGCCTACGACGACCATGGGGCGCAGTTTCTAGCAAGCAGGGTCACCTGATGCAAGGGCCAAGCCTCGAAGAACTTCGCGGGATCGTTCTTCAAGTCCGTCAGCCTCAGGAGGCCAGTTTTTTGTAGTGCTCGAAGCTGCTCAGCACCTGTCGCGTTCGAGGTGCTTCTGGTAGCCCAAAGTGGCGAACTGCGGAAGGTGAGCACCAAGAATGCTGCCATGGCTCTCTTCTCATAGCCCAGATCGCTCCGAATCTGGGATACTGCCTGAGGAGCACGGGCATGTGCAGAGCGCCCTCCTACGGAGGCTCAGCGGCAAACGAGGTACCCCGTGTCTCTGACCCTGTCTGCACTGTGGCCTCTATCCACTGTTCCCGCCACTTGGCAGACACTGCCATGCTCCACAAACTGTCTGCGGCCTGGCTCACAACGGCAGAATGAAGCACCCTCTGCATTCTGCGGCTGCATGGCCACGGCCATGGCAAATTAGGTCTATGGCATGACACAAGGGGATCTGAAGTCTTAGGACGAGAACGACCACTACTACTACTGCTACTACTAACTACTACTACTACTACTACTACTACTACTACTACTACTACCACCACTACCACTACCACTACCACTACAACTACCACTACCACTACCACTACTACTACCACCACCACCACCACCACCACTACTACTACTACTACTACTACTACTACTACTACTACTACTGCTACTGCTACTGCTACTGCTACTGCTACTGCTACTGCTACTGCTACTGCTACTGCTACTGCTACTACTACTACTACTACTACTACTACTACTACTGCTACTGCTACTGCTACTGCTACTGCTACTGCTACTGCTACTGCTACTGCTACTGCTACTGCTACTACTACTACTACTACTACTACTACTACTACTCCTACTACTACTACTACCCACCACCCATACCACTTCCACCGCCACCGCCACCGCCACCGCCGCTGCCACTACCACTACCGCTACCACTACCAAGACGACGACGACGCTACGCAGCACCAGTACCACTACTTCTCCCTCAAAACAACCAACCACATTCAACCCCAAAGCGCAAAGCAAAAACCCCTCGATGCTCAGCGCATGTCGTGAACCCTGTGCTCAGGTTCACAAGCTTGCAGAACTGATCTGAGCCACGGGCCTAGCCGATCGAAGATCTCTGAAAATTCTGTATTGATTTCAATTTAAAACCCTTGTCGAATCCCATTTCTTTTTGCAGCTGGGTTGTTAGTGTCAGCCAGCAAGTCCGCCCACGCTCTGAAGCTCAGTTCTGTTGACTGAGGTTCCAAACGCAAGCGAGCCAAGAAACTGGAACTATCTCTGCAATCACTACAAGATCTCGTTTGACTTAATGCGAGTTGATTTCCTTGATTGTATATGGGTATGCCTCGGCAGCATTTGCCGAAACGAGAAGCTGAACACAAGCCACAGAACGTAGCATCTGTAAATGTGAAAGCGTGAGAGGGAGTCATAGGTTATCTCAAAGCCAACGTCAAACTCCAGTAAGCCATCTTCTCGCTCTACAAAGATCTACAAAGAAAGCCTTGAATGAACTGACCCCCTGTTTCCTAGAAACCTTTCTGCCGATGTACACGGACGCCAGCCACGTCATGACGCAGTGGATCTCTCCAATGCTGCCAGGACGTCGAGACGCAAAAAGTGCAAGGTAGCAGAGTAAGGTTTTGGAAATATTGTGCTTTGTCCTTCCAGCTGCTTCTGTTGTCCGCCCAGACTTGAAGCTGATCGGCAATCTGCTTAATATTTGCTGGTATGAAAGACCATGGATGTGCAACACAGGAGATTTTGCAAGCCATGTCATATAACCACTTAAGATGACTGTTCCAAGGACCCATGCGTCCAGACGTGAAGTCCCGAACCCCGGCCAGGAGTGCCGCTCTAGCAAGGTGGTCGTCACCGNAAGCCATGTCATATAACCACTTAAGATGACTGTTCCAAGGACCCATGCGTCCAGACGTGAAGTCCCGAACCCCGGCCAGGAGTGCCGCTCTAGCAAGGTGGTCGTCACCGCGCCTGATATTGTCGAATCCCATAAATCTAGGTCTTGGTCTCGAAGTCTCGAACCCCTCTGACCTCAGCACCCTCCGAGCCTTGGTCCTTAAGTGGCGGTGAGGACATGCAGCAGAAACCAAGTGGCTGCGGCAATCCCAAGACATCCCAAGGTCACATGGACGGATTGGAAATGCATGAGGCTGCTTGGGCGGGCTGGGAGATAGCAGGGGCCTCTGCTCCTTCTGCATCGGCAACTTTGGCACAAGCGTTCAGAACAGAAGCCTCGGCAAAAGGAGAGGCACAAGGGAAGGACAGGATGGCCGAAGCTTCCGGGACCCTCCGCCTTCGTCTTTTGAAGATGGGATTCTGAGGCGAGAGCATAGCAAACCTTCGCGGACCACGCGAACCAATAAGTTTTGGATGCGTTTATAGGCCAGAATCTGAAGGACAAGTAAGTGTTCGACACCCGTCATGGGCAATCCGGACATCTCAGCCTCGTGCACATTGGCTTAATCACAGTTTGACGGACTTCAGCTATGCAGCAGGAACCTAATCACTAAGTGCAGGCGAGTGCGCGAATGACACATTCCGGCAGAAGTTGAACAGCGCTTTTACAGATGCAACGACAGCTGGACGCAGCGCACAGTGTCAAATGGCAAAACAATGCCGGCTTGCCTGGTCAAGCCAGTGCTCAACTCGATGTAGCCTTTGTTCTCTCTCTGACTTGATCATGGTCTTCAAGCCCAGCATGGAATGCCCTCATAAGCCTTGCTGCTTGAGGGCAGTGCTGGCCGGCTTTGGACGCAGCGTGAATCAACGAGTTGTAGCCTCCGTGCATCCAAAGCTTCACGGCCTTCTATACTGACTGCTACGTCTCGGAGGTTGAAGTAAGGTTTTGGCTTGCCAGGTCCGGAACAATCTCGGCACGAATCAACCCCCAGCCGATCATGGTGTGTGTTACTTCAAACTTCAAAGCCAACATTAACATTGAGGCTGTGGCTCGAGCATCGCGCATGATCGAAACACATCTCTCTGCCCTTCCAAGCCATGACCGTGAAATGGAGGCGAGGTGGGATGCAGTGCCGAGTAAACTTTCCAGTGCATGCAAGACGTGAAACACGGCGTACAAACAAAAGCCAATCCACCAGTGCTGCCAACTACCCGGCTACCCTGGACACACCCGCGCTTGCAAAGGTTCCCGCGCTTCGTTGCCACCTCGGCAGATCTCCGACTCGGGCGAAGGCGTAGAGGGCGGTGGCGAAAAAACCCTGGCGAAGCACATCTTTTTGCCCTGGACAGGTTTTGCAACTGCTGCGGAATTGAGGCCGGGTCAATGTCCACGAGAATCTTTTCCTGGCTAAAAGCAACTTCGACCGGCTGTGCCGGTGCCAGCAGAACCCGCTGCAGGGGCATAGCTGCTGCGAACTTTTCTGCAAATTCGAACTCGGAGTCTTGCGAGAGCCCAGCGAAGGACAAGGATGCTCACACAATCGAGCATGACATTGCCCTGTTGAGTTCACCAATCCTTGCCGGCAGAGAAATGACTGGGCAATTCTCAGCAGCGCTGGCAGTTGTGCTCGGAAATAGCTGAACAACGAGCAGCCCGCACTCTGCACGGCCAGATGAGGGGTTCTAGTTTTTCGACGAAGTATATCGGTTTTAAAACCAAGCACAACTGGAACAAATGCTTGATTGTGCGGCGCTGTCTTCCTGGCTAGGTACATTGTCGCGCAAGTCTAGTCACTTTGCGCCATAGCCGCCGGCATGTTTTATGTACATCTTGCTCATTTCAGCCACAGCAGCATCCAGTGCATCAGCCACTGCGGGGTCGACATTCTGCTTGCATTTCACAGCTGCCAACATTACCTTGTGATGGGACTGGATGGCTGACACATACTCAGCCTCGCTGGCAAAGGGTGTCTTTGGATCGCTGACGGGCTTCACTCTTTGGCACAAGCAATACTCCGACATGAGCGAGATGATCTTGCTGGCATGTTCCTCCTTCGTGTTGACCCAGCGTGTGATCTGGTTGATGTTTAGCGCAGTCATAGTTGCGGAGAGCTCGCTGATTTGAACCATCGCTTTCTTGATTGTGGCAACAGCCTCCTTGACATCAGCCACAAGCTTGGGGTCATCAAAAATGCCGCAGGGGACCGGACAATGTCCTCCTCGCAGGCGAAGCACCAGGTGCAAAGTTGACTCCTTCGGGCACAGTCACAAGCCCCAGCAGGACTAATTCCATTCGAGCAGCTTCAAAGGGATTCTTCAAATCTAGGGCGACCCAAGCAACCTTGAAACAAAGCTCAAATGCGGACGCCGGCGCTGCACGGTGCCTAGTGTGCATTGATTGTCAATCCTTCTGGATGTTGTAATCCGACAGTGTACGGCCATCCTCTAGCTGCTTTCCAGCAAAGATCAGGCGCTGCTGGTCCGGAGGGATGCCTGACGAGATACGTATGTGCTCAGTCCGACTGGGTCGCATACCCACACCAGACATGAAAATCGAAAACCCCTGCAAACAAATGAACTATGTACTGTGCCAGAGCACCTTCTTTATCTTGTATTTTGGCCTTGACATTATCTATAGTGTCTGATGCTTCCACATCCAGAGTGATGGTCTTGCCCGTCAAGGTCTTGACGAAGATTTGCATGGCTATGCGGGGTTGGCGCGGACTGTCTTGAACCTGCCTTGATGGATGCATGACCGTGCCATGCGGTTATGCGGGACAGCTCTCTCAAAGGGTCGACAGAAAAGCCTTGCCTGCACTGCTGAAAGCACGATCCGCTCAACCTCGACTGGGCTGTGGGATCCACTCCGAGCGCCAGCCTTTCGCAGACCGCTTCGCAAGCGAAACGCTGACAGTGCGGCTCAAGGAAAGAGTGTGCACTGTGGACAGACTCGCTCTCTGAAAAACCTCCGGCTGCCTTCATCAGGGTAGTGTAGGTGACAACATCTGGTGTTAGACCTTGCCACATCCAATTACGAAGATTGATTCCAGGAGCAACGCTGGGAATCTATCCTCAGGCATCAGCGGCGCTCGTTGATTTGAGCCAGAACCTGCTCACGTTTCCGTGACGAGAGCTGCAAACTCTGCTACACGCTGGGCTCTTGGCTGCCCCCGCACCTGCAAAAAAGCAACTGAACTTTGCCATCCATCGACCGAAGGAAATCTGAGTCATCCGCTTTCAGCATCACCAGACTCAACGCGGGCATTCAGCTCGGAGTTGAAGCTGCCCAGGTTGGCCTCTCTGTGTCTGAGATAGTCTCTCAGCATCTTTCAGCAAGCACACAATCTGATGCGTCTGGTGCCTCCAACCTTGATGCCAACTGCAGCCTGAGGTGCCGATATGTGACATGACAAGCTGCTTCCGAGCTTTAGGCAGCTGCCATTCAGCTGAGTCTGAATGTTGGCTTGACCTCTGCACCATGATGAGTGATCGCAGGTTCGAACTTGGGCATAGCGGAGATCTCGCGTTTGAACAAGGCTGAAGCTTCCCTTGGCAACGGCCGAAGAGCAGTCGGGCCTCACGGACAGCGAAAGCTCTCAAGGGACTGTGACTTGAAGCGTCCAGCACCTCATCGGTGATCTGCAATTCCCCTGAAGCCGTGCATTTTGCGATGGGAAGACCAGGGTCCTGAGTCGCATTTCAGCTGCTTCACTGAGCCCGAAACATTCAACATATGGGCTGCCTTAGCTAGGCCGTGCAACGCTTGGGGCACACGGCGTGTGCCTCAGAGCTCAAGGGCTGCACTCGGCGGCTACATGCAGGACGTGTAGCTGGAAAATGAGCTATCGACCCTCCCGCGGCAGGAGGAGAATTCGTTTCTGCTCCTCCTATCCGGGTAGAGTTTTGGATTGGAGGCCGAAGTCCACCTGGCTAAAAGTTACAAGTCTAGCTTGCGCCTGCAGCACCAGGCGATTCGAGCAGGTGGAAATGAGAGGTGGGCGAAAGCCCAAGGAATCCTGAAACAAATCAGTTTGCGTGGCACACAGTTCTTCTTTCGATCCTCACAGGACTTGATGAGCTGCGTCAGGGTGATGGCACGAACCGGTGTCCACGTCAGGGCACCTGCAGGCCTGCAGAGATACACTCAGTGACACGCATCGAATCGATGCAGCATCAAGAGACCTTTCCTGGGTGTGCTTGTCCAAAACGGAAGGTCCAGCGACTCCTGTGTGCTGCACTGCACTGCAACAATAGGTCGGCTGCATGGCTGCCAGAACAAACACCGATTCTCACCAAAGACCTCCTTCAGAAACGCTGCAAGGAAGAAGCCCTCCGTGTCAAATGTTTGGGGCCAAACCTGGGATTCTAATTACCCTGCACGGCAGCTGTAAGCAGCTCTTTGCCAGGAAAGCATTGAACCGAACAGAAGTCACATCACTTGCGGCCACTATTCGCTCCACCTAGCAAGCTGCAGGTGCAGGTTGCCTGCTCGAATTCGGCAGACTTAACAGTTCTCTGGCAAGGGTAGCATGCACATTAAGAACCCTCGCCATGCAAACTTCAACAAATAGCCACCAGTCGCTCTGGGGAATTGGCTCCAGAAGGAGTCCGTAACTGGGTATACATAGGAAAAGGCAGCATGCCGAAGGAAGAAGAGCATCGCTCGTAGTCTGCTGCATAGCGAAGCCCAGCGCGATATCGGCCAGTCTTCCATTGATCGGAGGTGGAAGATTCGATGCCCGTATGCATAAGAGTAGAATGGCCATCCTTGGGGCAAATCGCCAGCAAGGACACGCTTTCGCAAAAGAACGGCGAGGATTGCCTGTTCGGGTGTGTGAAACAAGCAAAGCGGATGGGTATATGGATTTGGAATGGGGCTTATCACCATCTTGTTCGCACACCATTGCAACCATTCGGCCATGATTGCATCTGTAAGCGCAGACTTCCTCAGCAGAATGCGATTTACGCAGATGCAGGGCGCATACGCGATGTCGAAGGTGTTCGCCTCCATCAAATCCAGAGTTAAGGCTTTGCAATGATTTCGAATTCGCTTCCAAACCGCATCCTCCAGTGGCACAAAAATGTCGGTCCGTTGCAGCAGATGAGTGCAGGTCGATCGCAGGTCAGCCAGGCCCTGCCTATAGTCTTTGTACTTTTTCAAGTTTGCATCCATGAACAGCAACATGTCGCCTGGCTGGAGCTGTGACAACACTTTACAGATCACCAGCGGCTTCCAGGCGTAGTAGCCGAGCTTCGCTGCATGAGGCAAGAGCTCCATCCCCGGCTCTTCGAGCTTGCCCTTTCCGAACTGTGCTTGGCAGTGGTTTCTGTAGTAGTCGTCTTCCAGCAATGTACGAGGGCTGTAAGCCACCAACTGCACTCCGGACTCTGCCAGACAACTTCGCAGCTCTGCCACGGTCTCAGTCAACGGCAAGCAATTGTCGTGGGGCGGTCCCTCTGTAAAAAATGTCACGACCTTTAAGGGAGGCGTGTTCCATGAGCGCATCGTGCTGCACCAGTGATGGGCTAAGATTGCTTGGCAGCCGTAGAGCTGCAGCCTCGCCTCGTCATGGCTTTGAAAACAAAACAAGCCACGCCATGTTGGGCTTGTGGTAAGAAAGGCAGCAGATCATCAGTCATGGAAGTAGAGGGAGATTATGCATGTGTTTCCCGCGGCGCAGCAATGCACGGAGTCTCACTAGAAACAAAAGCACAAAGGCAGGAGGTAACGAACGACGGCGTTGCACCCCCTGTCCCGCCGCCACGGCCCACATCATAGAATGGCTCCTGCTGCTGCGATGTCACTATGCGAGTATGTGTTAATGCAGATTTATTTTTGACGTGTCGCTGCAATGGTTTCGCCCTGCGGCATGTGCATCCACAGCCTCGGCAAGGCCGAAGCAATATAGCTCTATAGGCCCCGTCCCCCAAGCCCGGGCTCGTGGCGACCGCCGTACAACGACAGCGATACTTGTAACAGAAGTAGGACGGCAACAGCAACAGCTGCGGCGGCTCAGCAGCAGCAGCAGCCTCGAACAGAATAGCACGGCCACCAGCTGAAGCACCATCGAAACAGGAGCATCGGCAGCAGCAGCCGTAGCTGCAGCAACTGAAACAGCTGCATCAAAAACACAACTGCAACCACGATAAGCCCTCCAGCCGCGGCAATTGCTCGGAGAAAAGAAAAAGTGCGAGATGGAGAACAGTTGCAAGAATTCTCCATACACTTCCTCAACATTGCGGAACCAGCAAAAGTGGTCCTGAAAATGAGGCTGCGGCTCGGAGCAAATGCTCTTGATCTTCTCGAATGCCTGATTAGGTCGCTCAAGAGTTCGATTGCTTCAACACGTCTGTTTTGGTTGCAGCCTGCACCTACCTCTTCAATTCCTGTAAGGGTAGCCATGCGCAGGGGCCTGATCAGCCGGTCAGGTGGGGGATGTGAGAGATGTGCAAGGGTTTCTCTGGCTTGGGCTGTCACTGCGCACCCCTGCTCAGCAAGTAGTCGCACACCTGCCCGCCAACAGTCGCCCTTGGAAAAAGCGCCTGACAGAAAGATTCCATGCACAAAACCAGCCTCCTCGTTCTCCATCCTATTCAAGGTACATGTCGAGTAGATGAGCCTGAACACCCACGGGCCGACGTGTTGTGGCCGAATCCCTGCAGCTCCCGTCTACTCTCTCCACTCTTCAAGGCAAGGACACACCGGCGGGCCTTGGAATGACCGCAGCTGCGAAAGAAAAGCGGGTGATTCAGTGATGCTAATTTCCTCGCTAGGTGTTACGAAATCGCCTCCAAAAGCTGCCTTTGCAAATCCCTCAAGCGAAGATCACGGTCAGAGCTCCTGTCCGTGCTTGGCACATAGGTTGCCCACTTCAATGCCTTCCAGGCACTGTCAACGAGCTGCCGCTGAAGTTCGGCCTTAGCTCGAGAAACAAAAACTTGTTCGAGGTTTGGCAGCAATCCCGGGGGAGTTGAGATGCAATCTCGCGCACGGATGTGCTCTTTTTCTCGGCGCGCGGAACGCTTCCCGCAAATCGGCGCTCCTTAGACTCCACGCGAAAATCGCTTTTGTCGGGCTCGTCCTTCATCTGACACGCCTGGTCTCGAGATACCTCAAGCTTCTACATCCGATGCGGCCAGAAAGCTGCCAAACCTCGAGTCGGCAAGCGAACGCTGAAGATGCCGCCTGCGTGTCCTCGAATCTACTGCGTGCATGCCGAGAGAGGGCTCATCAATGACACGCAGAGCAGGGCATGCAGTCTTGCTCCTTCTGGCAACTCCGCCCTTCGCTTTTTCGAAACTCCTCGGCTTGGCAGCTTCCAAACAAAAGGTGAGTGAATGGTATACACCCATGGCCCGTGGTTCTACCATTCTTGAACAAGAGGGAACGATGCTTGCAGATTCAATGTCACAATGAACATCTTGGAAGCGGCACATGCGCGCTTCAGCCGCTGTGTGAAGGTACGATGGCATGTCACATTTGTCTCAGGGTTTCTTCTTATCTTCTTGCCGGCGAAGCTCGCTGGTTGACGAAAACCTCAGCAGCTCTTCGGGTTGTCTCGCCACTCATGTGGCCCTGTCGCAGCTCATGCAGCTCCAGCGATAAGCTGCAGTCCAGGAACCGAGGCATCTGTGATGTACATCGTCTGCAGGTCAGACCCGCCGAAGGTCGCGCAGGTGGTGTAGCGGACAGGGCATTTGACGACCATGCTCTCTGAACCATCTGGCAAGTACCGCACGACTCCTTTGTCCAGACAAACATGGGGCAAGGTGGCAAGTTTGCTGTGCGCTTGGTCTGGACTCCAAGATACTGTTTGAATGTAGGCCCTTGCCAAGTAAGCCTTGTCTCTCAAGCCCCGAATATCGGGACTGTTAGGACGGCGAATGAGGCTTACTCAACAGAGATCTGCATTACCCAGCAATGCTTCAAGATTCTGCCTCCACCGAACTCAGCGTTCCAGAGGCAGCCCTCCGCATCAATGACAGAACCATCAGGTCGACCAGCCGCATTGACGAACACCTGACCTGGTCCCGACATTCCTGCAGCTCCACGTTACAACACCAGGTCGCCCCCACCCAAAATTAAGACACTGCGCGCCAGATCGGTAAGCCCCGTCTAGCCCAGTCTAGCCGTCCTGTCGAGGCATAGTCGCAAAATCGCCAGATAGTGTTTGCCTCGTGACGACAATTAATGTGGTAGACAATAAGCTGCGGCAGATGCTTGCGGAGGCTGTTTGGCCAGGTCATGCCAGGTCGCTGTTCCGGCATGCTCAGGGTCAGTACCACGGAAGGCAGGATCCGCAAAAAACATGCTGTCCTCGGAGAAGCCTTGACAGCCGTCGTGCAAGACTAGAAATCCGCTTCCGGCATCTGCACAAATGCAGGCTGCCATGGAACATGAGATAACTGCTCCCTGGGAACGTCGTGGCTCTGAGATGGTTCGAGGGTAGCAATTCACGGTGGGCGTCTTGCATCGCATCCTCCAGATGCCATGAGCATGTGTGCGTGCGTGCGTGCCGTGCGTGCCGTGCGTGCCGTGC